>JACEIK010011244.1:25667-38407 GCA_018107945.1 Datura stramonium
TTAAATACCTAATTTAGTATCATAGACACATATTTGTCAAATATTAATTTTTGATAATTAACTTTTAATTTAAAAATTTAATCTAACTGTATAATTACACTTGTGCAACCAAACAGTATGCTAGTGTAATTACATCATGGCAAACAAACAGGTCATTGTAATTACTATACCGTGTAATTACTAGACTATGTAATTACTACCCTAGTAATTACACCAATTTCAATTACACAGTGGCTTTCCAAACAGACCCTAAGGGTATTCAAAAAATATAAAGAAGTAAGCATACAAACAAGTCAAGGGGATTCACCTCTATTATATATACCTAAAATATATTTTTGGCCTTGTATATATAGTGTAATTTTTGGACGAACCCCCTTCCAGCACCTAGCTTCGCCCATGCTTATCATTGTGATAATAGGAAATTAAATGTTCTTGGTATTTGTGCACTTATTGTGGTCATACAGTTAATGTAGCTAGACTGTGGTTCAACATCTCTTCAGAAGGATTTAAGTTACATACATTGTAATTTCTTGCACTATTAGGTTATTTAGAGTTTATCCCAGATAGGTAATCTTCTATAGTAAGTAAGTGTAGATTAAAATATGGCAAGCAATCTCTTATATTATGCGATAGTGTGAACGCTCTTTACATCTTCAATGTGTACTCTTCAAAATTACCTAAAACATATGTCGAAAAACATGGTCCTTGTAGCTGTGTAGAGATACTTTTACCAATAACTGAATGAGACTGAGGATGGAAATAACCAACACAAAATAAGGTAATTTGTAGATTGTTTATGATGATCAGGTTGCAGGTCATCTCTCTTCTCCTTAGGAATGGCAATGGAGCAGGACATAGTGGTGGCGGGGTAGAGTAAGCTAAAGACATAATGGGGCGAGACAGGAGAATACTTCAGCAGAGTGAGGCGGGTTAAGCTGAAATTTAGCATCACTGCACTTCACAATTGAACCCAATATTTCCGTGCCCTGAACCACAGTAGGAATATTTTCAGAGTTGGTTCAATCTTGTCAAAATCCCTGAACATGTTGCACTTGAATTCCACAATGATATAATACTAGATGCTTTACTACTACATGTCGATGCCACCAGCGGAACTACAACATGTACCCAGATACCCAGAAAAATACCAAAGGAAGAACTTGTCAAAATTCTTCCTGACTCATGGATTACCAACTATGATCACACTGAATTCCTAATCGAGATGGACATGACAACATTTACGAAGATGATCCAGATAAATCCCAAGATACTTCCAAATCCGCAAATTCATCAGATGGGCACAATGGTTCTCCTTTTACAAATTCCAAGTCAAGCACCTGAAAGGGAAGGATAATATCCTGGCAGATTTCCTATCTAGACCAGATGAATTGGGAAGGATAATATCCTGGCAGATTTTCTATTCGGACCAGATGAATTTGCAAAAAGGTTTCTGCCAGGACGAACAAAGAAGAAGAAGCAACTAGCTGGCTAGGTCTTCATGATCGTCAACCCACTAGGTCCCAGGTCATCGAAACTGCCAAGTCATCCACCGGACTTATTCAGTCAATATGTAGACCCGTTTGATCCATCCATCCTGATAGAACGACATACTTTCTATGAGCTATAAGTATTCAGAAAATATGGAGGATCTATCTTTAAGACGTACGGAGTCAACCCAGAATACCCGTTTTGTCATGTGTTCATATCACTTGCCAATGATTTTTCACAAGAGCTCTTATGGTTCTTACATCCTCACTGGGAAAAAGTCCGACAAGCAGCGAAGGAATATCAAGCACCCTAATGAGATCACCAGAGATGAGATTACTCAGGCCATCACACGGATAAGAGTAAATATTCCATCAAATGTTCCATCATAATGTTGTCAAAATATGGAGCATGCCATGGCAAGAACGTCCAGCAGAAAATGTTACTTCAGAAGATCATTAAACAGGAGCTTGGAAAATACGAGTTCCTTCGATGGAAAACATGGCTTCCGATGGAATATGGATGAAGAATGCTCATACCCACCAGCAGCATCATCACACGATACCCTACTAGATAATGGTTGATGATGTGTGTAAGATTCTGGAAGCTCACCGCCTCAGCTTATTTGTCGAAGTTTACTACCCATGTCAGGACAAAAGCAGGTCCCACTTCACATGCCATCACATAGGCTTCCATTGTACTTATTAGGCTATTTGTTGTATTAGGCTATCCGTTGTATTAGCCGTCTGTTTTTATTAGGCTATGTAGATGAGTGTGCCTAGATAAGCATGCAAAGTTTGCTTTATTAAGCTATGTAAATAGGTGTGCCAAGTATGTTTTATTAGGCTATCTAGAAAAGTGTGCCGAGTCTATTTCGTATCAAGTCTATCTTGTAGTCTTCCAACTTCTATATAAAGGAGGCTAGGTTGTACATTGTAGGGCAGATTTTAGCAGAGTTCAGCAAAGTTTGAAAGAGTCTTGTAAAAATTTCTTGTGTTCAATAATATGAGTGTTTGCCAAATTCTCTTGTTCTTCCTTTCAAAAGGCATGGTATGGTGATCCTTGAAGTAATATAGGGCTTCGAAACATTTGGGTAAGTTAGCTTGTTACAAGTACAATAGTTTTTCGAAGATTATAACAGCTAAATTTATAAGTAAAGTAAAAGTTTTCCCGAGTTGAGTAGCTTGGCAAATCATCCAGGTGGACATAAAAGTCAGCCCATTTTTTGTAGGAAAAATCTTTTATTTCTATGATGAAATTTACTATTTCGACTAACTTGGCAAGTCGTCCTCCAGGATGTTGAAGCCGGGTTTATGGCAAGCCGTCCTTCGGGACGTTGAAGCCCAGTCCTCCTTCGTAGGAAAACTATTTTGTGTGCAATCTCGTCGCCTTGTCCACTGTTCCTCACCCTGTGAACTATTGTGCCTGCAATCTTGCCGCCTTGCCCGTCGTTTCCTCGCCCTGTGTCTATCCTATTGGTATCAGAGTCAGCCCATCCTTTTGGAGGGAGGAGCAGTTTGGTTAGCTATGAGTGAGTCTTTTCCGTCTGATGGGATATGGAGAGTTTTCACCTGTTGGGACACTTGTTTGATTTTTTGGACTGGTTCATCTTTCTCTTTACCCCAAGCTTGGGTATTTTTCTTGAGCATCTTCGTAAGTGGAAAACTGTATGTAGAGACTTCAGGAATAAAATTCTAACATAATTTATCACTCCTAGGAACTGTTGGAGCTTCTTTATGGTGAAGTTGGTGTCCAGAAATTTGAGTAGTTCTTGACAAATGTGTGGACTTGGACTGTATGCTCCATTACTGAAATGCATCCCTAAGAAATCAATCTCCTTTTGCACAAGGACCATTTTCTTTGCGGAGAGCATGACTCCATTTGCCCTTACTCTTTTCTGCTCAGCTTTCTTATTGACGTAGAAAGCTTCGCATGCCCATTGAGAATTAGATGGTTTGATTAGTCCAAACTCCATGAGTTTTGCACATTCCTTCTTTGCAAGCTGAAGGTGTTTTGGATTCATGCTAGAGTGGCTTGCTTTGGTTGGGTTGATGTTTTCATTCTTCTTGAACGGGAGTTTGATGAAAAACTCTTCATTCAGCCATAAAGGATTTTTGCATTTCTTCATAAACTACTTGCGAGATTCCGCGCATGAATGTTTCACCAACTGTTGTTCGATCTCCTTGATCTGCTCGTCCTCAGTGATCTGGAATAGGCGTGACACTTCTAAGTATGGCTTGAATTGCTTCTTGAATGTTATTCCATAAGCTCCGGTGTGGAATCGATCCTTGAGTTGTCTGTAGATGTCGAACCCAATATGAGATCCTTTCCCGGGACATTTGATCCGAACAACTTTGTTTTGAACTTTAACCCTGGGAAGAACTCAATTGTGATTGGATGTTTTGTGATGACTGTGGTCGCTAGGATCCCATTTGATGCAGTGTTGAAGTTCTTGAAATGTGAAACCCATTGATCATCAGGAAGAACTGCTGGATGCATCAGCGATGATGCTGCTCCTGTATCCATGAAGGCAATAACCTGAATTGGCTTATCCTATTTGGATGGATAAAAGTTCAGTTGGACTTAAGGAATATTGATAATGTTGTTGATTTCTTCCTCAGCCTCTGAGATTTGACAGTGGTCATGCCCATGTTCTTCATATATATCCATGGAGAAAAGGTGTCCTCTGATGGTTCATCATCTAGTGAAAGCACTGATTCAAGATCATTGTCCTTGATCTCAGCATATTCTTTTATCTCGGCAAGAAGTTGGATAGATCTTCTAACTTGAGGATAGTTCTTTGCAAAGTGTCCAATCTTGTGGCAGATAAAACATATGTCATTCTTTTGAAACCTGCCTGGATGCTTTCTTTTGAAGTATTTTGTTCGCCTGGTCAATTTGGATCTTCCGCTGGTAGGCTTTGGCCATTTGAACTTTTTGTATCTCTTGAACCTGCTTTGCCTTCTGGGGGCATGGGAAGAGCAACTAGACTCGGTGATAAGGTCAGTTCGTCTGCATGCTTTATCAAGGGCTGGATTATTGTGTATGATCTGCTTTAGAACAGATCTCTTTGTACATATATCTTCCAGTGCCAGGAAAATTGCTTGCCTGATACATCCGACTTGGGGGATTGTGATTGATTGGAACTTTTCCTTGACAATCGTCATGGTTCGTCCCACTAACATCTTCGGTAAGGATGAGACAAAGGCTTGCTTCAGACTGGCGTCTCCACCTAGTTCGAAGTATATTTTTGCCATCTTCTGGAAGTGAAGATCAATGACATCTCTGTCGAATGGTACACACATCATCTTGAAGAATTGTCGATACTTTGGCTAGTATCTCCCCAAAAGACTTCATGTATGATTCTGACATTGAAAGCAAAGTCTTGGGACGTGAGGAAAGTATTTTTATCATGTATCCCAGTGAGTTCCGCCAATCTCTAAGGATACCGGAGAACCTTGACGTGAATTTTGACAGGATTAGATACTTGTCTCGCTCTACGAGATGTTTTCTCACCATCCAAGTAAGGAAGTCTTGGATCCTTTGAGGCCATTTTGTAACCTTGACATCATTGAGAGTGAAAGTATGGAACCCAGTTCCAACCAATTTTGGCGTTGGTTGTTCTGGTCTCCTTTCTGGAATTGGATCATCTGTCATCCCCTCCTAATCATCATCGACTTCAAAAACTTCTGGTTCTCTTGGGTGGTTCATGTATATCGGTGGATTGTCTTCCTCGGAAGTGTCTATTGAGAAATTCTCACTTGTATCTGAGTCTTCTTCAGTTTCTGCAGTAGGATCACTATCGGTTGTCTCTTCAGTATTGGATCCTAAGCTGTCATTTTCTTCCAAGCCATAGAGGTCCGGAACAACTTGATCTGAGATCATCAAGTTTTCTGGATTTGGCTCTTTAGAACTTTCTCCAACCTCCTTCCTTCTTTTGGACTGCTTTTCTGCTGCAAGAGCATCTTTTCTTTCCCAGACCCATCTGACACTATCAAATTTAGGCTCATCTTTGGACTTTTGAGTAATGGACATGGGTTCATGTGGAATGAAAGTGAAATTAGTACCGAAGAGGCCCAATTTAGGTGGTGAGTGTGTATGTGACGTCACGGGGAAAAAGGAGGACTTTGTAGAGTGGCTTTGGGTTTTGTGTGGCTCGAAAGGTCTATGTCTGAGTTGGTTTATTTGTTCTTTGATGTCAGCCATCTCTTTTTGTTGCTGAGAAAAGAAGTGGAAAAGTGAGATGTCTGGTGGACAGATCTCATACTGCATGTTGGTCAGTCGCAATTCCAGGGCTCTTATAAGTTCGGCATGCTGAGTGGATGCTTGTTCCACTTTCTTCTCGATGTTTTCCACCTTGCATCATCTTGTTTTGTGTGTGAGCAACGTTCTTGAGAGAAGTGCCGATATTGGTCAGACTTTGTTTTGGCAGATTGCATTTTTTGATTGTCAGTTGATGGTAGCCTCTATGTCGCTTGTTGGTGGCTTTTCTCCAGTGGGCAGCACAATATTTTCCTTTGGTGTTTTTGGTGCATGGCTTACACCATCTTCTCCAAAGGGTTGTTCTGATGGGAATTCTGGAGTATGACTGGAGCTGGATAGATTCATCATGAAGATTTGAGGGTTGTGAGATTTTTTGGCTGGAGTGGGTAGAGTTGGCCAATTTTGAGGTTTGTAGGAAACAAGGAATTCATATTTTCCAGAGTGGCTCAGGAAACTTATAGACGGATCCCTATCTTCATGTTGCTTTCGGAATTCCTTTTCTGAGCATCTTCCCTTTTTCTTTTTAGGTTTGGCTCTCTTTCCATGTAGCTCGTCATATTCAATCTTATCCTCCAGACATTCTGGGCATCACATTCAATATCCCAAGGGCAGTGCCCGGTAAAGGGACATTTGAACCACCATATGTTACGACCTTCATGATTGATCTGTTTGATCCAATCATGTTTACTCATAATAGCTAGGAGGTTCAAATCGAATGCATCCTCGTTATCTTCTGGTAAGGGAATGGATGTAGATTGGTACTTCTGAAGAGAAAAGGCTGTATTGTTTGCTTTTTTGAGATAAGAGTGGTTAAGACTGATGGCTATGGTTTTATCCTGTTTTTTGATTAAGATTGGTTTAGTGGATCGAAGAGGTTCAAGAGGAGGTTCTCTCATCCGCTCATAGTTGGTAACCCATGAGTCGGGAAGAATTTTGACAAGTTCTTCCTTTGGTATTTTTGTGGGTATCTGGGTGCATGTAGTAGTTCCGTTGGTGGCATCGACATGTAGTAAAGCATCATCTCCACCCAGAAATGAAAGATCCATGACATGGTTCTGAACTTGCCAAGCTATTTGGTAGTGAAAAGTTGCCTGGATGACATCTCTAGCTTGTGGAACTCCCTATATTTGGACTTGGATCTTCAAGGCCTCTGTCTGATATGGATCACTCAGAGACATGTTGAAATTTGGGAATAACGTAACAAAAATTGTCCCAGCATTCAAGGTGACCTCAGTTGTACCCAAATTAGCATGTTGGTACTCTTGATATCGGGTATTAAGGAGTGAAAGGCGGGCAACAACTGGTTGGCCTTTCCTTTCTTGATATGATAAGGCGATTCGGGCAACACCAAAATGAATATGGGTAAATCCGTGATTTTTCCTTTGCTTTGGAAAATCATCGGGAATCTGTAGGGTAACAAACTGTTCCTCTTGAGTGGCAAGAATAAGGTGTTGATCGAGTTTCGAAGCAGCAACATATTCTTTTACTCCTTTAGGTTTATGTTGGACTAGGGAATGAATTTGTAACCATGGATAGGTCTTCTTTTTGGCAAAGGCAGATTAAGGATTTAGGAGAGGTAAGTATGTGGAAGACACTTTATTTTCATTTGGGATTATATCTACTTCATATAGATAGTCATATTTACAAGACAAAGTTTTGCAAAGTGTAGGAGACATATGTACTTGTTAAGGGATTTACAAGGACTAGACGAAGATGAAAATTAGGATTGGGCGTAGATGAAAAAGACTCACTCATAGCTAACCAAACTGCTCCTCCCTCCAAAAGGATGAGCTGACTCTGATACCAGTAGAATACAGGCACGACGAGGACAGGTCGGCAAGATTGCAGGCACAATAGTTTTCCTACGAAGGGGGACTGGACTTCAACATTCCGAAGGACGGCTTGCCACAAACCTAGCTTCAACATCTCGGAGGACGGCTTGCCAAGTCAATCAAACAATAAATTTTGTCATAGAATAAAAGATTTTCCCTACAAAATGGGCTGACTTCTTCATCCACCCGGGCGGTTTGCCAAGCTACTCAACTCGAAAAAACTTTTACTTTACTTATAAATTTAGCTGTTATAAACTTCGGAAAACTATTATACTTGTAACAAGCTAACTTACCCGATGTTTTGAAGCTCTATACTACTTCAAGGATCAGCCATACCATGCCTTTTGAAAGGAAGAACAAGAGAGAATTTAGCAAACACTCATATTATTGCACATAGGAGATTTTTACAAGACTCTTTCAAACTTCGCTGAACTCTGCCTTATAATATACAACCTCGCCTCTTTTATATAGGAGTTGGGAGACTACAAGATAGACTTGATACAAGATAGACTCGACACTCTTCTAGATAGTCTAATAAAACAGACTTGGTACACCTATTTACATAGCCTAATAAAACAAACTTGACACACTTAACTAGGCACACTCATCTGCATAGCCTAATAAAAACAGACGCCTAATACAACAAATAGCCTATTAAGTACAATGGAAGCCCATGTGATGGCATGTGAAGTGGGGCCCGCTTTTGTCCTGACATGGGTAGTAAACTTCGGTGTATAAGCTGAGGCGGTAAGCTTTCAGAATCTTACACACGTCATCAACCATTATCTGGTCGGGTATTGTTTGATGATGTTGTTGGTGTGTATGAGCATCCTTCATCAATATTCCATCGGAAGCCATGTTTTTTGTCAAAGGAACACGTATTTTCCAAGCTCCTGTTTGATGATCTTGTGAAGTAACATTTTCTGTTGAATGTTCCTGCCATGACATGTTCTATATTTTGACAGCGTTATGATGGAATATTTACTCTTATCCGTGTGATGCCCTGAGTGATCATCTCTGGTGATCTCGTAGGTTGCTTGATATTCCTTCGTTGCTTGTCGGACTTTTTCCCAGTGAGGATGTAAGAACCATAGAGCTCTTGTGAAAAATCATTGGCAAGTGATATGAACACATGACAAAACGAGTATTCTGGGTTGATTCCATACGGTTTAAGGATGGATCCTCCATATTTTCTGAATACTTGTAGCTCATAAAAAGTGCGTCGTTCTATCAGGATGGATGGATCAAACGGGTCTACATACTGACTGAATAAGTCCAGTGGATGGCTTGGTAGCTTCAATGACCTGGGACCTGGTGGGTTGGCGATCATAAAAACCTGGCCAGTGATGATGATGCTCTTGTATCCGTGAAGGCAATAACTTGAATCGGCTTATCCCATTTGGATGGATAAACGTTTAGTTGGACTTGAGGAATATTGGTAATGCTGTTGATTTCTTCCTTAGCCTCTGAGATCTGATAAGGGTCATGCCCATGTTCTTCATACACATCCATGGAGAAAAGAGTGTCCTCTGATGGTTCATCTTTTAGCAACAAAATCGATTCAAGATCATTGTCCTTGACATCAACATATTCTTCTATCTCGGCAAGAAGTTTGATAGATCTTCTAGCTTGAGGACAACTCTTTGCAAAGTGTCCAATCTTGTGGCAGATAAAGCATCTTTCATCCTTCTGGAACCTGCCTGGACGCTTTCTCCTGAAGTATTTTGTTTGCCTGGTGAATTTGGATCTTCCGCCGGTAGGCTTTGTCCATTTGAACTTCTTGTATCTCTTGAACCTACTTTGCCTTTTAGGGGCATGGCAAGAGCAACTGGACCCGGTGATAAGGTCAGTTCGTCTGCAGGCTTTATCAAGGGCTGGATTATTGTGCATGATCTGCTTTAGAACAGATCTCTTTGTACAAATATCTTCCAATGCCAAGAAAATTGCTTGCCTGATATATCCAACTTGGCGGATTGTGATTGACAGGAACTTTTCCTTGACAATCGTCATGGTTCGTCCCGCTAACATCTTCGGTAAGGATGAGACAAAGGCTTGCTTCAAACTGGCACCTCCACTTAGTTCGAAGTATAATTTTGCCATCTTCTAAAAGTGAAAATCAATGACATCTCTGTCAAATGATACACACTTCATCTCGAAGAATTTTCTTCGCAGGTTTTCTTGCCTTTGGCCAGTATCTCTACAACAGACTTCATGTAGGATTCTGACGTTGAAAGCAAAGACTTGGGACGTGAGGAAAGTATTTTTATCATGCATCTCCAGTGAGTTCCACCAATCTCTAAGGATACCGGAGAGCCTTGACGTGAATTCTAACAAGATTAGATACTTCTCTCGCTCTACGAGGTGTTTTGTCACCATCCAAGTAAGGAAGTCTTGGATCCTTTGAGGCTATTTTGTAACCTTGACATCATCGAGAGTGAAAGTATGGAACCCAATTCCAACTAATTTTGGTGTTGGTTGTTGTGGTCTCCTTTCTGGAATTGGATCATCTGTCATCCCCTCCTAATCATCATTGACTTCAGAAACTTTTGGTTCCCTTGGGCGGTTCATGTATACCGGTGGATTGTCTTCCTCGGAGGTGCCTAGTGAGAAATTCTCACTTGTATCTGAGTCTTCTTCAGTTTCTGCAGTAGGATCACTATCGGTTGTCTTTACAGTATTGGATTCTAAGCTGGCATCTTCTTCCAAGCCATAGAGGTCCAGAACAACTTGATCTGAGATCATCAAGTTTTCTGGATCTGGCTCTTTAGAACTTTTTTCAACCTCCTTCCTTCTTTTAGCCTGCTTTTCTGCTGCAAGAGCATTTTTTCTTTCCCAGATCCATTTGGCAATATCAAATTCAGGCTCATCTTTTGATTTTTGAGTAAAGAACATGGGTTCATGTGGAATGAAAGTGTAAGTAGTACCAAGGCAGCCCAATTTAGGTGGTATGTCTGTGAAGACATGGGGAAAAAAGAGGACTTTGCAGAGTGGCTTTGGGTTCTTTGTGGCTCAAAAGATCCATGTCTCAGTTGTTGTATTTGTTCTTTGATATCAACCATCTCTTTTTGTTGTTGCGAAAAGAAGTGGAAAAGTGAGGTGCCTGATGGACATATTTCATACTGCATGTTGGTCAGCCGCAATTCTAGGGCTTGGATAAGGCCGGCATGCTCTACTCTTTCTTCATTTTTCCATCGTTGGCTTGGCATTGTAAATGGTTGGCAAGAGTGACCGACTCTCAACCTATGATAATGGAGTTATAAAAAAACTTTAGCAAGTCTTTCTCAATTTTGTGATTTTGTTAATTTCTTGGTAGAGTGTAATCGGGTAAAGCAATTAATAGATGGATCATGAGAAATTGAGAATTTAGGAGATGAGAACATAGTGTTTCTATTTTCTCTTGTTCAAGTTTTCCCACAAAGCTAAGGGGAGTAGTGAATACCCTATAAAGATTTCTAAAACGGTAAAACACATTGGGTTTTACCTTTTGACTGTAGGTTTTTGGTTAAAATTGTTGTAGGGCAAGACATCACATGTCCCACCCTGCTTTGCCTTTCATATTTATCATCTCTATATACCATCACTCTCCTTTCTTGAGTCATCAAAGTCTTTTCGACTTGGTATGACTCAACCATTCTATGCGACTAGTGCTTCAAAAAGCAAAACTCTTAGTCGTCCTATCTATGATATTCAATAGAGATTGATGCTTCCATTTGCGAAAATTCTTGTTGGCTTTTTAGCATGTAAGCTGTACATTCTACTTTGTGTCCAAGTTACAACGTTTTTCTGTAGACTGCTGAATATTTCATCAAATCTGAATGCTTCTTATTTCCTAAACTCAGTGTTTTTTGTATGTTAAGGAAGGTGTGGTTTATTAGCTTTTGTTCTATTATAGTCGGTAACTCTTTCACTGTGCAAATATCTTGTGTTTTTCATTTTTTTTTTAAAAAGGGACATCCAGATCTTTCATAATCGATGTGAACTTAACCAAACCATAGCAGAATGGAAGTAAAGAATCCATATAGGTGATACCAACTAAAGATTTGTATGTTGATTGACATAGCCTACCACAACTAGTTCGTGATTGAGGAGTCATTGATTGATTGACTGGTTAAACCAAGTAGACTCGCTAACTGCTACAGATTGGTCACTCTTGCGTATAAGTTCTCGGTTTGGCCTCATCTATAGTGTAGTGTATTATCTCTTCAAATTAAGGTGAGGAACAAAGGTGTGAATTTCTGTGTTACATGGACTCCTCGGTTCTTGACCTGCCTTTGCCAAGTTCGTGACTTTTGCAATGGTACTTGGATCCTCCAAAATACACTACAAATGCTTACTGAAATTTGAGTGTACTCCTATTCCTACCTGAATCTGATACTTGTACAGTTGTACTTAAGCCCATGTAACATGTGTTTTAGTCCAGTATAACTTGTTATGAAGGACGAGGGACACCCATGTCCTGTGGTTCACATGAAGGGCAAATGGAATGTGTGCTCATCCTATAACTTGTTTTTAATTTTAAAAAACAGTATTCTCTATCTTCTGGGCAATGGCATTACGGCATATACAATATTTTAGATAGATATCTGGTAGACCATCTAGTTCTTTTTATAAAAAAATCTACTATTTTATTATTTGTGTCAGGTTGAGCAAATCACATATATTTGTCAGTGGGCTGAAAGGGACTGTTATTGAGGTACAATTCTACCAATTAATCACTTTTTTGAATAAACATGTATTGCCATATTATGTTGTTTATCAATAGAACTTTTTAGTCGTTTGTTATTGATGGAATTGGATTATGCCCCAAAGCACAAACTGTATGCATCATGTTTCTTGGCCCTTTGATAGTCCAAGTTTTAATAATATTTAGAGTTCCAGATGCTAAATTCAAATTAACGAACTTCAGATTATATTAACTTCCTTTTTCTCCTGTTTCTTTCCCAGTTCTGCAAGAACATTGTCTTAGCCGGAGTAGGTAGTTTGACGCTAAATGATGATCGACTTGTAACAGAAGAGCTACTGTCTGCTAATTTCTTAGTTCCTTCTGATGAAAATGTGACCCGTGGGAAATCACTTGCTGAGCTTTGTTGTGAATCACTGAAAGATTTCAACCCGATGGTTTCTGTTTCTGTTGAAAAAGGTTGGGATCTTTTTGTACTA
>JACEIK010011245.1:19606-34358 GCA_018107945.1 Datura stramonium
TACAATTTACATGAGAATGTACACAATTTATTAGACAAACAAGACAAAAGTTATACATTTGAGTATCGATTTGGCATATAAATATGCCCCTTATCACCTTGTTCCTTAGCTTCCGAACCCGATGATCTAATATTTCCACTAGAACATCCTCATAGCTAAGGCTATCTTTTACACCACTGCTGTCTACTGGGATTACTAGAGCTGGATTTCCCAAATATTTCTTCAAAAGCGATACATGAAACATAGGATGCACAGAAGAAAACTCTGAGGGTAGTTCCAACTCATACGCCACCTTACCAACTCTTCTCATAATCTGGTAAGGACCAACATAGCGGGGGCTGAGTTTTTCTTTATTTTTGAAATGCATTACTCCCTTCATGGGAGATACCTTTCGAAATACCCTATCGTCCACCTCAAACTCCAACTCTCTCCTCACATCAACATATGACTTTTGATGACTCTGAGCGGCTTTCAGCTCGTCCCTTATCAACTGAACCTTTACCACAGCCTCACGAATTGAATTTGGGCCTATCATAGCTGCATCACCAACCTCAAACCATCCGATGGGCGATCTATATCTCTGCCCATAAAGAGCCTCGAACAGTGCCATCTGAATGATGGAGTGATAGCTATTATTCTAAGAGAACTCGATCAGTGGCAAGTGATCATCCCAACTACCTTTGAAATCCATCACACATGCTCTCAACATGTCCTCGAGAGTTTGTATTTTCCGCTCTGCTTGACCATCAGTCTGGGGATGAAATGTTGTGCTGAGCTTAACCTGAGTCCCAAGCCCTTTCTGGAAAGACTGCCAAAATTGAGAGGTAAATTGAGTACCTCGGTATAAAATAATGGAAAAGGGCACTCCATGTAATCGAACCAACTCCTGGATATATAGCTTGGCATAATCCTCCGCTGAGTCCGTGGTTTTCACTGGTAGAAAATGTGCAGCCTTGGTCAACCTGTCCACCACCACCCAAATGGAATCATATTGTCGCAACTATGAAGTAGTCCTATGATGAAGTCCATATTAATTTCTTCCCACTTATAAGTAGGAATGCTTATATCCTGAAGTACTCCTCCCAGCCCTTGATGCTCAACCTTTACTTGTTGACAGTTCGGGCACTTGGCTACGAATTCTGCAATATCCTTCTTCATGTCATCCCACCAATAGATTTCTCATAAATCACGATAAATCTTAGTGGAACCTGGATGGATGGAATACCTGGATCCATGTGCCTCATGCAATACCCGTCTCCTAAAATAATCAACATCTGGAACACATAGGCGACCCTGGTACTGAAGCACACCATCTCCCCCTTGGGAGAAAACCTCCACCCTTTGACTTCGAATAGCTTCCTTCAACTTTACCAAAATTAGGTCCTCGTCTTGTCTAGCCTTCACATCATCACTAAGGATGATTCAGATCCGCTTTGAACAACAACACCGCCATCCGTAGAGTCGACCAATCTAACTCCCGAACCCTGAGCTAATGATACCCGGACATGAGATATATCTTTGAGAAACACCTTGCACCCTGAAGCTGGTCCAAAAAACCATCGATCCTGGGTAGAGGATACTTGTTCTTAACGGTGACCTTGTTCAATTGTCGATAATTAATGCACATCCGAAGCGAACCATCCTTCTTTCGGACAAATAAAACTGGTGCACCCCATGGAGACTTTCTCGATCTGATGAAACCCTTATCTAATAGGTCCTTCAACTAATCCTTTAAATCCTTTAACTTGGATGGAGCCATCCTGTAAGGAGGAATAGGGATAGGCTGCGTATCAGGTAAAAGAAAAATACCAAAATCAATTTCCCTCTCAGGAGGAACACCTGGTAAATCATACGAAAATACTTTTGGGTACTCACACACCACCGAAACTGACTGGATAGTCGGGTCACGGACTCAACATCCTTGTAATGCCCTAGAAACTTAAAGACTAGATCCGAGACTTAAATCAAAAAATCTGGAAATCTGTAGAAATTTGTCACAGAATGACTCACCTAATGGGTCGTTGTGAGACCTAACGACTCGTTAGTTCAGTCGTGAGAAGGAGGAGTGAGAAATGGTAAGGGAGTAGTAGTGCACCCAACGGAAGACTTAACGAGTCGTGGTCAGGTCCCACGACCCATTATGTCACTCGTGGTCAGGACCGGGTCAAAATTTTAGGAGTTGGGCAGTGTACTTGAAGGATGGTGACCACGAGTCATGGTCACCTATAACAACTCTTTATGTCCCCCATTACTAGCCCTAGTCAGTTGTTAGGCATGCACATAACGAGTGTCACCATGAGTGCTCATCAGTGGAAACGACTCGTTATGTGACTCCTGGTCAAGCCTAGTATAGAAATTTCAAAAGTGAGACAGCGTGGTCCACGACTGGTGACCACGAGTCGTGGTCAGTCTCATTAGGTCCCTCGTGGTGACCTACAGGGGGTTCCGGCAGTGTACTCAATGGGTGTGACCACGAGTCGTGGTCAGTCACCACGCAGGCTGACTCTTCCAATCCAACTCTATCGAAGGTGTATGAAAATTTCTTGTGATTCCCCTTTTTTCTTCGATGAAGGCATACATGCATCGATAGGGAACCAAAAGAAGAGCTAGAAAAAGGGTCCAAGTTAGACCGAGAAGTAAGAGTTTGTTATTGAAGTCGGGGGGGGCTGAATAGAGAAATTCTCTCGGCAATTTCTAAATATCGAGGCTGACCCCCAAATCAATGCTGGGGGGGGCAATCATTCCCCTTCACATCCTACCTCTAAGGGCACACACCGTCCTCATCTGTCATGTCGATTGACAAAAATTTTCGCTATTGACACTTGAAAAAGAAGCTTTCAAGGTCTCGTAGCTTCGGTGAATCACTTGAGCCCTGATACATTTTCGATTCCATGGAGCTAGACCCGTTAGGGTCATCTATCAGTTTTCCAGCAATTTTCCTAAGGGCTATTTAGTTATAAGGGCTATTTAGTTATTTTCTACTCTCATAAGCTTTAAAATACGTCATTTTAGATGTAATTTCAGACTTATTAGAGGGTTTGAACGGTTCCTCCCCTTATTCCCACGTTCATTCTTAGAAAAATTATCGAAGAGTCCCTCAAGAAACTCTCAAGTTAGCTTAGGGTTGTGCTCCATTGCAGTAGTTCAAGTTTTCTTCTCCAGGAAATTTTTAGTCAGGTATGTGGGCATTCAGCAAGGGAATTGTCCTTCCCTTGTGTCCCCCAAAATCCTCCTATAATTTCTCTATCAGTTTTAGCCTTGAGTTTCCGAATATGGATAAATTTCATGTCATATTTCGTTAATTTCATCTGGAATAATATCCATGTTCATTGTTCATATAATCTTTATCAGTCCTAATTAAATTGTCGATGTTCATACAAAAGAGAATTAAAGCCATAAATTCTTGAGTGAAGATTTATTTGCTTATTAAATCTCATCTAGTTAATGAAGTATGTTTTGGGGTGAATTTCCTTGTAATTCTTACTATATATATATATGATGAGGAATATTCCATTAATAAGAATAATTTCAATCTTGTTAGATGAGATTTCTTTAAGTCTTGAGATTTTTCCATATTATGGAATTCCTATGTTGTTGGAATGAGTTGAGTTCTCTATTAGCTACTTAGTAGTTCAGTTCAAGTTAGAACGTAGAACCTCTTCCAAACTAGTCAGAACTTGTCAACTCATCAGTTTGACTTCAGTGTTTTCCTGAGGTATCAGTGGTGCCTCCCAGTTATCAGAATTAGATTCAGAATCCAGTTTATTGGTCCATTAGGCGGTCATGATATTTTAGATATATAGCTCTGACTAGCCTCAAGACTCCAGTTAAGATTACAGTTATTCTTAGACGGTTACGACGCTTCTAGATAAGCAGCTCTAACTAGTCTAGAACCCAGTTTCAAAATCTGGTCCGATAAGATTCTCAGGGTACTTTTAGTTATATGTACCTGACTACTCTTGGACCTCAGTTTCGAGCTATCAGCCTAGTAGTTTAGTTTAGGTTTTCCAGTGGGAGTAGGACTTAGCACCGAGCGGGCCGGGGTTCCAGCGCACCCAGGTTCCCAGAACTACATTAGCAGCATAGGTTACAGTATTACTTGGCCTGATTTTCCCCAGACTCTTGTGATCACCCAGTTCATGCCTTTATACCCTGTCAAGGTATATTGGGTCCTACAGATGGTGTGTATACATCAGACTCCACATAGCTCATGTGGTTATATGTTGGTTACAGACTCTCCCACTAGTCAGTTCAGTCCAGTTTCAAAATAAGCAGCTCAGTTCAGTTCCAGTTCTATCAGTTTAGTCCAGTTCAGTGCAGCATTTCAGAATCAGAACTCTCAGACTTAGAACATGCCTTGACCATCAGACGGGGTTATTTTGACCACCTCAGTTTACTTTAGTAGTTCAGTTCAGTTTACTTATTGGTCATTGCATGTCATATCAGTTCAGGCATTATATTCAGTTATGTTTTCTCCCACTTACTCAGTACATTCAAAGTACTATGCATACGTTTATGTTGTATCATTCATGATACAGTTGCAGGTTCTCAGACTCAGCACCGTGGTTCAGATCTCCTCCTCAGAAGTTGAAGTGTGATTCCTCATCATTTGAGGGCCTTATTTTTCTTCTTTCATTTAGTTCATTATTTTTAACTAGACTTTGAGTTAGCTGGGGGTTTGTCCCAGCAACTCATCAGTTAGAGGGCTTTTAGACACATAATTAATTTCAGACTTCAGATGCTCTTAAACCTTATATTTTTAGTTTTATTTTGTAAATGCTTTTATGTTATTATTTTAAAGCTTCCTCTATATTTGTTTTACTCAGAATACCAGTGTATGATAGACCAGGGGTTGACTTGGGGTCACTTGTGGCTTCTAGTTCCGTGTCCCGTCCAGGGTGTAGACTCGAGGCATGACAATACTTAAACCTAAATAAATGATACATGCAACCCTTAGAAATAATCTTCCTGGACTTAAGATATGAAATAAATAAACCTGCTGGTACAACCAATCTACCCTTCCACTCCAAGACTGATTCACCCAGAAAACGAAATTCCACCGCACGGGTTCTACAATTTACAGAGGCATAACATGCATACAACCAATCCATTCCATGAATAATGTCAAAGTCAGTCATGGCTAACTCTACAAGGTCTAAGGAGGTGAATTTATGCAGGATAGTGACTGGGCATCCTCTATACACTCGCCTAGCTATAACCGAACTACCAATAAGAGTAGAAACTGAAAATGGTTCTGATAGAGTCTCGGGACTAACTCCAAATATAATAGCAATGTAAGGAGTCGCAAAAGACAAAGTAGCCCCCGGATCTAGCAAAGCATAAAGATCAATATGAAAAACAAGCAACATAATAGTGACCACATCCGGGGAGACCTCCTACTCCTGGCGGGGTGCCAAAGCATAGAATCTGTTTTGGCACTGAGCGCCGACTGAACTAGTCAAGGTATCCTACTGAGGGGGACGTGTTGCGGGGGTGGCAGGCTGGCTGCTAGCGTACGGGCTCCACCGACCCCTGATCTGGATGAAGGGCAATCCCTGAGTCTGTGTTCGGATTTTCCACACCCGAAATAAGCATTCGAGCTGACTAGGCACCTTCCAAGATGATTCTTGCCACATCTCGCACAAACTGGGAAAGGGTGCTCCATCTGCATGCTACCCTAGCCTATTGAATCTGAAGCTCTACTCCTCCGATCACCTTGGAATCTAGATGGCGTACTGGTCGATGATGGTGCTGGAGCAACAGACCTGTGCTGAGACTACTGACGTTGTCCACCCCCTGATCTGACTTGAGAAGTCCCATAATTGTCGGTCCTGGCCCTCTTGGCCTCTCTCTGCCTCCTATATACCAAATCTATCTACTAAGCATGCAACACAATGCAGGGAAAGTCTATATCCCAATGAAACATGGCGATCCTGCAGTCCTTATCCAGATAGTCTGCCACTCCATGTACAAAACAGCTCACCCAAGCCCTCTGGTCCGCCACCAACTCTGGCGCATACTTGGATAGGTGGGTGAACTCCAATGCATACTCTTGAACGGACATGTCACCCTATTTCAAGTTAATAAACTCATCCGCCTTAAGCTCCCTCATCTCTCGAGGGAAAAATCGATCCAAGAATGTCACGTGGAACTCTTCCCAACCTATAAGGCCTACACCCACTGCCCTAGCATCTCTCCACTGCTTGAACCATATGTGAGCCACCCCCTTTACCTGATAGGAGGCTGATTCAATACAATCTCAATCAGTCACCCCATAACCTGGGTGATCTTTAGAATCTCCTCGATGAAATCATGTGGATCCTCATCCACCTTGTACCTAAGGAACTCCGGAAGGTTCATCCTCAAGAAATCTCTAACCTGGTTCGCTGTCGCATTGCCATTCTGTGGGATATGTGCAATATCCTGTTGGTTGACCTGAGCGGTCAAGGCCTGCGCCAACATCTGGATAGCTTCCTGAAACTCCATGTGGGCAACTTGCTCTGGTGCCTGGGGCTCCTGCACAGGTGGGGCTTGCTGATGCCCATGGCCATTGCCATCCTCGCAGCCTTCACCATTCCCATTTCTTTTTTCCGTTCATTCTTCTGGGAGCCATGATTCTGCAATCGCGAATAGCACGAATTAGAAGGATAGAAAGACTTTTCATCGCACGACATGGATCATGAAAGGAGGAAAAATTTTCTAAACGTCTCGTAGCCTCTTCGTCCTAAGTGTGGTGCGCTTCACACCCATGAAAAAGACTCTACTTAACGCAGCTTTCATAAATCCTAGGACACTTCAAAACCTATGGCTCTAATACCAAGTTTGTCACAACCCGAACGTAGACCCAGATGGTAACACGGGACAAGGAACCCCGAGAGGTCCCAAGTCGATCCGTGGAATAAGCATACATCTAACTTCACTCACTTTAAGCGGAAGACTGAACAAAAGACATAGCGGAAACGTAAACATAATCATAACATATCATAAAGTAAGGAAATCTCTAGACATACACGCAAGCAGAGTACTACATACTGTATGAAAGCTTCTACTGCATATGATGGGTTGATTTGGGACCTCTTGGAGTTCCTTGTCCCATGTTACGATCTGGGTCTATGCTTTGATTGTGATAACCTTCTTTGCCCAGTGTCTTAAGGAGATTTCTCGAACGCTGGAGGTGTTGGACGGGGAGCAGTAGGAGCGGAAGATAGAGTTTTCTGTGTTCACGACTACTAACAAGAAATTGCAGGTGGAGGCCACTATGAAGGAGAATTATTTTACCAGCATGGTGGAAGCGCACAATCACCTTATTGCCACTAATGAGACCCTAGGAGAGAGTAGCTCAATTGGAGGCCAACCTTGCCCTTGCTCGTGGATTGCTCCATATGGACGAGATCGATGTTTCTTAGCTTGAGGCCTAACTTCGTAATCTATAGGCACGGAACATTGCTGACAAGTACCTAATCGAGCTGGAAAAGAACTGGGTGGCGCTAATAACCCGAGTTAACACTCTCCATGAGCTTTGGAGTGGTATACTCGATCTTACCTGGATCGTCGATGAGGTTGAAGCCACAATTGATGTCGCGAAAGAGGAATTGAAGTAGGCTTTCTTCGTGAATGATGAGAAATGCTCCGACAATGATGATCTCGTAGGTCCCTTAGTGATGAGGACAAGAATAGTCCGAATGTGCCTCCCCTTGATGTTGCTTATTCGTCCTATTAGGGAAGTTATTTTTCTTATTTTAAAAAATTTATTTTCCTAGAGAAAATATTTTTTAAAGAGTCGGACCAATGGAATATGAGAAAATTAAAAAATATTTTCCTCCCTACCGAACACATCCTAATTTTTTTTGGATCTTATGATGATGCTCACACTATGAGCAATACCTAAATGGAGAAATTCTTATTGTTACACAAGAATTGCAACTGCGTATGAATGTTGAATCGTACTATTGGAGATTGAAGTAGATTCGACAAAGTCAATACACATATGAGAAAATGATTAACCAACTTATAATTACCATATTGTTGAATGATTGTAGGTTGTCAATGGGTAAATTGGAAACCTTGAGATATACAGGCGGATTTAGAATTCTTAGTAAGGGGTTTCAATATTTGAAAATGAACATTGAATTTTTTTCGATAAAGGAGTTCATAATTTTTTTTAAATCAAAATGAAATCAAACTAATATTTAAAATCCAACTAACAAAATTGCGCTCCTTTGAATAACTTTTTAAAATGTTAGTGCAAACTTATTTAAAGAAGAAAAGAAAAATTAATATATCATACAATCATATTATGTTGTAAGTGAGAACCTTCTAAGTCAAAAGTTAATTTATCAAATTATCCTTCAAAAGTTCATTGATCATTTTGTCCTTGTACAAAAATAATTACCTTCATGTTAGATGAATAATTTGTTAATTGAAAAGCTTTCATTTACTAATTAATTATATCGACAGAATATCCAAAAAATCCTTTAAATTTGGAGTGTTTTATTCAAATCCCTGTTGAACTATATCTGATCATAATTAACTCTCTAATTGACTATTTTATAATCGCCCCCTCAAATAATAACTGGTACTCATTACTCTCGACTAGTCCATTTGCTACTCTTGAGTAGAATAAAGGATTGTTATTAAAAATTTCATGAGTGAATATCAAGCAAATTAATGATATTTAGAGTCATGATATCAGTCCTAATTAAGGGATGTTCAATAAAGGATCATATTAATTAAGAGTGGTGAATTTGGCATCCAGTTTGTAAAGCATGAGTTATAGCAATACACATATATGAAGAGAAGGAAAAAGAAGAGGTTCATCGAAAAGAAAATAAAAAAGAGAAAAGTTGAATTTATGAATGTTTAACAAGGACACTAATGGTCTAATCATTGGGGAAGAAAAAGGAAATCTAGATACGACCCGACCTCAAGCAAGATCATATTCTACGTTTTGCTTTCCAAAAGCAAAGAATAAAGCAAAGTGTCTCCCTGTTATTAGTTCCATCACAATGTTTTATGCATGGGAAAAATGACTTTTGAATTTTTTGTTTTATTTTCTGACAGACCCAGTCCCAGACCCAGCTTTCCACATTTCACATTATCACACTTTTAATTTCCCTTTATAACCTCTTGATTGGAGTTCTTTGTTCCTGTATTAATTTACTAGGAAATGTCGCTGCGCTTTGCGCGTGCGTTTAAGTATATGTATTTTAATTTAAAAATAATATATGATTAAACATTTTGGAGAATAGAAGGATTAATAGGTTCCTCAATTCTAATTTGAGACTCGGCATGTTATTTCACTTTAAGAAAAGATGCAGCAAATTCTTTCCCGTTAAATATAATTCATTCATACATAATTGCTCAAAAGAAAAAAAAACAAAGCAGAAACACGCATTCTTTCTCTCTGTTCTCTTTTCAACTCATTCATACATAATTGCTCAAAAGAAAAAAAAACAAAGCAGAAACACGCATTCTTTCTCTCTGTTCTCTTTTCAATCACTTTATTCTCTTTTCAATTAATATATTAATGAGTATATGGAAAAAAGACATCTCATAAAAATCATACGGTTGATAGTGAAAAAAAAAAGCATTGGTGACTACTTCCGTTTGCTGCAGTTTGCAAGTCATGGAGATCGATGCTATTGATCATGACCATAATAATCATCTCGAAACCTCTTGGCTTTTGCAGCTCAAAAATTGTATCTATAACGATCATACAAGATTCAATTTCTATATTTTGTTCGATAGTTGGTTTTATTCTTTAAAACTCACTCTCTGCTTCCACTGTGATATATTTGTTTATTATTTTACAACCATGTCATTCTACAAAATATTTATTACACTTCCGATCCATGAAAAAAAGTACAACAAAATATATGTTGTAGTTTAAAGGTTCAACCTTCATTTGTATCTCAATAAAAGATACATGTGTCCATCAAATTACATTATCAAATACCCATTTAATATAATAAAAATGAAATAAAATTGTTATTAGAGAATATTTTTCAACTTATTTATTTGGAATATACTATCCATTAATTAATAGATGCTAAACTTGATAATTTTCTTTATTTTTCATCATTAGAATCTTCTTAATACAATAAAAATAAAAAATAATGATATGATCGGACAACGTCCCAAATGCATAAAAGAAAAAGGTAGATAAACAAATTCAAACATGCAAAACAAATATTTTGTATTTTCTGCAGCTGTGCTTTGCAATTGTCATCGGGAACATTCTTCTCGCCTTAAACCTATCCTTACCGATCCAAAAACACCCTTTGAGAGGTTGAGTAAAGTAATCCTCTTCTCCGCCTCCGAAACAAAAAACTTTCTGGTTTCTCCCTGTTAATCTCTTCCTTAATAGTCTCCACCTACCATTTTTGTCTTTGACGTTCACAATCTTCCTTCTTATTTTTACCTTTCTGATTTCTGCTTATTTTCTTGATTCCTTTTTGTTTTTTCTTTCAATCAACCTTTGTTCATTGTCTCTTTCTAATAGGTTTTCTTTTTTGCAGCAACCCCATATCCCAATATCACATTTCTAAAGTTGTTCTTTATATTCTTTTGGGAGATTCCAATGTGGGTATTTCTGGGGTTGTTGCTGATTTTTTTTTCGGCAATGAATTTTATCAAGCATGAATTTGGAGTAGTTTAAGGACTAAATATTTATCAGAAAAATAGTTAACGAATGTTGGTTATCAAAATAATAAAGCGGGGAAGGATGTGGTGGATTGTCGGAGCCCAAAAAACTGGATAGGCAAAATGACAAAACAAACTTGAAGATCCCTCAAGCTTAAGTAGATATATATTACCATTGATAGACTGTGTGGAATGGTGCAGGACTTGGTAGAAGTTAAGTGTACCAATTTCCTAGAGCAAAGGACATCCTCAAAACACAGGAAGGCATATTGATATTTTGCAAAAGCTCAGCACTTTTTGAGGATGAAGTGCATCATCACTAAATAAAGGGTGAAAATCTGTTGCAAAACACGCTGCATTGGAATGATTATCCATAAGATTAAGTAACGTCCCCGGCTTAGCAGGAGATGATGTATCCACTTGGTTAGGAAACTGACAAAATGTTCTCTTTAGCAAGAGTAAATAATGCCCTGCAGAAATTAATAATTCCCCTCTTTCCCAAAAGAAATAACATACCTTCATGTAGGACGGGCATGAAAACAGAGGCATGAAAACTCCAGCAGTTACTTCCTGTTCTTCAAGTGCATTAAGATAGACTCTTTAGATTTGAAACAATGTAGCTTTGACATGCTAGTTAACATTGTTGTGATTTAATTTAACGTAAGCATTGTGGCTATCCTACAATTACTTAGCAGGTCAAAAATAGAGAAATAAAGTTGCAAGACAAGCACAACTAAAATTCATACCGAATAGATTTCAAATTCACATTCTTCACATGTATATATAACCACCTGCATCAGCGGCTTGACGTCTGAACATTGTGTCACAATATCATTTCTTTAACTTCATCATTTGTTACTCCAATGTATTTTATGTGTATTATATTATTTCTCTCCAAATAAAGAAAGAGTAGTAAAAGAGAAAATGTAAAGAAAAATATAAAGGGGAAGGTAGATGATTTGTTTCATATAACATTAAATGGCAATTGGATGCTACCAATGACCCCTTCAAAAGGTACATATATTATATGAGCTGATTGGTACAACTGAAAGCGAAAGTCCTTTTGTTTATGATTCTTCCCTTTGAATTTAATTTTTTTTTAAAACTTGTGAAATCACTACTATAGAATACTAATAGTATTTAGTAGATTGGTTTCAAATAATTTTATAAAAAGAGCAATCTGAAAACACTGGTACTACTATTTTTCTTACAATTTCAAGAAAAGAAAACTGACTATGTTCTCTGTACTACATGGTAAGACAAGAAAAAGTCCTGCATGCATCTTTTTCCTTCAGAACATTGTAAATAAAGCAAAAGTTGTTAAGTTACCCAACACTACAAGTTAGTATTTACTTACCATGGACAAAAGCTAAAAATCCAGATTGTATGTACCATCATAAATATTTCTGTTTCCTTCCAAAAGATTCAAGTGATTGAGACCTATATTTACAATTAGCTAAACTGACCCTAAAGGAAGTTTTCATCGATTGTCACTTCCCGATGAATTATGGAGCTTCTAACATATGATCCTTTTTTACGGCAAGCATGCGAACCAGTCCATTTTGCACAACATCTGTAGTTGAACTCATATTCACACCTGCAGGTCATGTGAATGCATCCCGCTGTCTTCTCAATAAATATTTTTTAATTAGGACATTTCTGCCAATTTTCCTTCTTGGCAAGGTCTTCACCATGTCTTCCCCTTTTCCTCCCTTTTTGGCATTCAGCTTCTTGAATTCTTTGCATGTAAATTTTGAATGCCATGGAACTCAACATGCTGCACAGAATGATCTCTTGAACAAAGGGAATTTTATCTTTTCTATAATGTCCCCATAATTATTTACCAACAGGGCTAAGCAATCACAGAAAGGGCAGTACATCTTTTGAGAGTCGAGAATCATTGACTGACATACCGATTCATCCCACAGAATCCGTGCCTCTTCCGGAATCATGAACCTACAAGCATTAACATCAAAAGAAGCACCGCAACTTACTCCAGGGAAACCAATCACTTTTGTTTTCAATGAAATCCTTTCCAGAATATGATTGCTAGTGCACTCATAATGGAAAGAATGAGAACAACCGTTATTTGGAAACATCTCCCAGCTTTCTTTGTTATCCAAGCAAATCTCACAGAAGTTGTTAAGTTGATTATCACCTTCTTCTTCAAAGTTCAACAGGACTCAGACAAAAGTCCTTGAGTAGATAGAGTTGCATAATTACTGCTTTGACCAGTGTAAAGTGAGGCTACTAAAGCTTCTTGAAGTTGTAACTCTTCTGCATATTCACCATCAATATGCTCAACTATCTCACTTATACGTCTTCCAACAAATTCTGCAACATGATTATAAGCACAAATATGGATCACAGAAGAAATACTTGGTATGAGAACAAAACTAAATTTCATTTCAAATTGCTAATTGGTTAAGGACGTCGAGGGTTTAACAAATATATTTAAACATTACTTACTGAAGTAAAATATCAAGGATGACTCAGAAAGGAACTATTTTGAATTTTATTGAGTCTTGTGTGACATGGGTTAAAAGAAGACTTCAGATCCAGACTCTAATTTTTATATATGATAATCTAACTTCAACTTGTTTAGTTGGCTAACTACAATAAGAGAATAGAAGACAATAATCTAGAATGGGGAAGGGGGTGCCTATATATATAGGCATAAGACTACCTAAAACCCTAAGGCCCATCTGCTAACAATTATATGGGCTAACAATAATATGGGCTAACATCAATATACCCCATTATTTTCTTGAATTTTCCTCTTCCAAATCATTTGTTTTAATCACACAGTATGAGATTAACTCAGAGCAGAAAACAATGAATACAAAACGAAAATCATCTAGTCAAGTAACATCTCTGTAGTATGATCTCCTATATATGTAGAAGATTAAGACCTAGAATCAACATAACCAATCACTTAATGAGAACAGAAAATAGTTCAAGCTCATAAAATGGGTACAGAAGTTCTAAGAGTGACTTATGACCGATTAAGTTTGAAACTTGATCAGATTTCTCCCACTCAATCTGCAATTCAAAGTAAATAACCTTACATCAATAAGAAGAGACCACTCATTACCCTCCTCCTCATAATTATTACCCGAAACAGTTCAGATGTGAAATTCACTTGATAAGAATGCAATGAGAGTCCCACAAAATTTGGTCATATCCCAAGAAACACTATCCTGACTCCTTGAGGTAACTCATTTTCATTGTGTGAGAAGTAGGAGTTCCTACTAAGTATCTTGAGTCAAAAGTGCAGCACTTCAACTATCTCACCTTCAAAAGGGCACCTGCTCTCCAATTTCTACTCTTTGTTGTCTGTGTCGAACTTATCCATACCAAACACGAGAGTCATTTTTTCTATTCAGTAGAATAGAGAATCAGCTTTTTTAGGAGTACTCGAGGCTATTCTTCCATATATAGATAGAATAACTAAAAGCTAAAATTAATATTTAAGAAATCGGTAAAACAGCAAACTATTCAACTTCAAACGAACAAATTTGTGGAAAAGAAACACACACTAATATTTGTTGTAACATCAAGCATAGGGTCAATAAAGAATGTGAATATGTGATCCTTTTTTCGTTTAGAAATCCAGTAAAAAAAGAAAGTGAAATTCAACAAAATCATCCACTCTTGGTGGTAAAAATTCTGAAGAAATTTGTGCATATATTGATCAGAAAATAAGAGAAAAACAACTTTTTGGGCAAACCCAAAACATCACGATCAATATTATAGAAGAAAATTTGATGAAAGCATATATTTTGTTACCATCCAGAAGAGGATCAAACATCGAAGCATTCGGCGACTCGCTGCGGACATTGTACCATTCACGAGGAATTGTGTTATTGAGGAAATGGGCAGTTATTGCTAGAGGAGTAATGAAGGTAAGTTATAGAAATCATCTAATAACGGGGAGAGTTATCAGATTAATTGTTTAATTAGATATTATTAAATGGCAAGAATAATTAAATAAATGAATTAATAAAATAATTTTAAAAAATAGTAAAAAAAATTAGAAAAAAGAAAAATAGAAATGAAAGCGTTAGAAGCATGTCACGTCACTATGCCTCTAACCTTCTTTTATTTATAT
>JACEIK010011247.1:0-38395 GCA_018107945.1 Datura stramonium
GGTAATGACTTATATCAAGGAACCAATAAACCCATTTGTAGAGCCATAGAGTTCTCATCCAAATTTTCAGATGAATTAATTGATATAACTCAGCTTCAGAGATTCTTAGGAAGAGATTTCAACTGGGGATGGAGAAAGGGGCGATCTTTTAAGTTTTTTTCTGGAACGACAAGCATTGTGAACAGAGGATTTTTCCATTTTTGATGAGGGAGAAATATCACCAAGAAGATAATTTTAAAGGAGGAGAGATAAAGGTGACGGATGTGAGGAGGTGATTAGTTGAAAGGACGACATGCAAACAACGCAAAAATGATGACCTAGGAAACTGAAATGGCAGAATTAAATAGGGAAAAGAGATGTGCTGAGATGATTTTAAGCACGTTAATATAGGCAAAGAAATAATTTTTAAACAAGTTAATTTAGGAAAGTAAATATCACACATAAATTTAAGAAAAATTAATTGATGAGCAGGAAATAACACCAAGACTTTTCCTTTAAAAACAAAAACGATTTTCTAGAAGGGGTTTACTAAAAATGTTAGCCAGATATGCGCGACCCCTTTCAACTGATACGAGGCCNCTAGAAGGGGTTTACTAAAAATGTTAGCCAGTTGATTCTCGGAGTAAACATATTCTAGTGAAAGATCTCCATTTTCAACATGATCTTGGATAAAGTGATGTTTAATATCTATATGCTTTTCTCTAGATTGATGCACCGTATATTTAGAGAGACTAATGGTATTGGTATTATCACATAAAATAGGGATACTTTCATAATTTAAATCATAGTCTAGCAACTGATGTTTATTCGGGTGTTTGGTAACTACACGCAAGTGCACGTGGTCGAACAAGTAGTAAAGTGGCTTAAGTAAAGCCAAGTATCAATCCCACAGGGACTGAGCTAAGGTACTTATTAACTTAAGTGTTAATGAACTATATCTCTGAGAATGCAGACAACCAAATAAGTAATATTTTGAGAGTTTAGTTTCCTAATCAATACGAATCTAAGACAATATTATAAAGTGAGTCTGAACTAAAGTAATGAGCAAGCTGAGGTTAAAACAGACATGCAGGGTAGTAATTTATCAATACAATTCAGTTAATCTTTCCTTTGGTTTCTAGTCAAGAATTATTTTCTATGGATTGGAACTTTCGACTCCTATCCAACTTAAGAATTATGAACCTTCAATCTACATTTCTGTGATAAAAGAATTTCATGTTCTAGCCATACATTACCGATTCCTTAATTGACTAATTCCTTAATTGACTAATAAGACTTTCAGATATATTTGTATTCTGAATGTAAATCAATTCTCAATTTTCCCAAACTAAGTAGAGATCATCATATCCTACCACTTCACATCTTTCCAATCTCTTTTCAAAATCAAAATTGGATTTTTAGATATACATTAACATTGGCCAAACATTAATGCAGTAAGAACAAAAAATTGATAGAACAACTATTGAAGAAAAGATGAAAATTGAAATGATCAACAATTACATTCCACTATAATTGTTCTTAACCTCAGCAAGAAGTGAATTTAGCCACTCATTTGTGAATTAAACATCATCAAATAAGTAGAAATCATACAAACAATTGAGATAAAAGAGAAAGAGATAGAGAAGAACCCTAGGAGTTTTCATCCACTCAACTGCTTGTAACCCACGTTCTTGCTCAACCAAGTCACAATGTTTAAAATAAAACCTAAGTGTGCTATTTATACTATTGAGAATTTTTCCCGGAATAAAAGAAATGTGGCACGGAGTGTATCGCGGAGCACTCCTCCGTGCCATGGGGTATCGCGGACCCTCTCTGAATTTGGCTCTCATAAATGCACTTCAGTTTCCACGGCTTGCATCGCGTAGCCTGGCCAACGTGCCACGGTTCTATCGCGCACCTACACTGAAATTGATGTCCTGTGGTTCAGGCTAATGTGACACAAGAGTGCATCACGTAGCACTGCCTCCGTGTTTACTGGAGGTAACGCGAGCCTTCACTGAAAATTGCCAATATTAAAATGACCCGAGGCAGAATGCCTCCGCGATGGCAGCAATGACACGGGTCCATCGCGGGAGCCCTTATTTTGCCGCCTTTCCTGACCTTTTCCACTCCTTTTGTTTCCAAGTCCATTCCCGATTTTTACTAACTTGTATCTTAGTTTCCCAAAATTCCATTTTACCTGCAAACAACACTAATCATGTTGGTTAGTATAAATTCACATTTAACTACAAATCACATGAGAATGTACACATAACGATTGATAAACAAGACGAATGAAGCATTTGAGTACTACTTGGGCATGCACTCTGCCCAAGATCAATGTTTCATTCAGAGTAGTTGTGTTCCACAATTTCCAAGAGCCAAATAATCTGCCTTTGTAGTATAGTGCATAGA
This sequence comes from Datura stramonium, assembly GCA_018107945.1. Taxonomy (NCBI): domain Eukaryota; kingdom Viridiplantae; phylum Streptophyta; class Magnoliopsida; order Solanales; family Solanaceae; genus Datura; species Datura stramonium. Next base: position 2,395 of record JACEIK010011247.1, read on the forward strand.
GTTTTGTTTTTCTTTTTCCAAGAAGTGAGAGCTTCTCCAAGAATTTGACCTGATCCATTAGTGCCTTTTCTGTCAAACTTGTCACCTGCAAAATCTGCATCTTTGTAACCAATTAAATCAAAGTTGTTAGAATAAGGATACCATAGACCAAAATCTTGAGTTCCAATGAGATAACGAATGATTTGTTTTAGCGCAGTTTGAGTTGGATTCCTTAGGATTTGACTGAAATCGTGCACATTTACGCACACTAAAACATGATGTCTAGTCGACTAGTAGTAAGATCCTCTATAGAGTTTTTCACGACACTTTCCCAGCTGAGTCATTCTCCAAGCAGATTGAAGGGCTAATTGGGGTTCCAACAGCTTTTCCTTTTCCCAAACCAAATTTTTTTATCATCTTCTTTGTAAACTTAGTATGACTAATGAATGTTCCTTCTCGCCTGACCGATGGAATTGAAGACCTAAAAAGAATGTCAGTTCTCCCATCATGCTCATTTCAAATTCCCCTGTCATTAAATCTGTGAAATTCTTACATAGGGTGGCGTCAGAACTTCCAAATATAATATCATTTACATAAATTTGAATAGTAGTAGAGGAACGAGAACAAAATAGTGTTATCAATTTTTCTCGATGAAAATGGTTTGGAGCTTGTTTCAAACCATAGAGAGCTTTAGAGAGTTTAAAACATCGTTGGGACAAGAGGGATTTTCAAAACCAGGTGGTTGTTTAGAAAATACTTCTTCTTTTTAAATCCATTTAAGAAAATACCAACATCCATTTGAAAAGTTTTAAAATGTTTAGAGACTGTATATGCTAACAAAATGCGAATTGATTCCAGTCTAGCAATTGGAGCAAAGTTTCATCATAGTCAATTGATGTGATTTTATGGCACTTTAGAATCTTAAAACAAAGAAATTATGCAATATTCCGTGTATGTTTATAGGTATGATGTGTTTTGTGCTTAATGTTGTAGGAAAACAAGTTCGGAAGTGAACTGGGAAAAATTATGCTGAAAATAACTGAAAGGGTGACTGTCATACTTCACGAGTCACAGCTCAGGAGGCATGACTCGTTGTTGAAGCCGTGGGCAAAGATGAAGTTTGGAAGATACCGAGACAGTATACCTGACGGGTTGAGGAAAATGACTCGTTACACCTGGTAACAAGTTGTGATGTAAGTCGTTTGGACTAAAGAAGAAATATTGCCAAAGTAGCCAGTGGAGTTGATGATAGACTTAACGAGTCGTTAGTTGACTAAATGACTCGTTAGCAGATCAATGTGAACCATCCGTAAGGTGCACTGGAATTTTGAAGAAGTTAGACCACGAGGGACCTAACAACTCGTGCTTAGGCACGACGAGTCGTTAGTTGACTGCTGCCACAATTGGGTACGAGGAAGAGGATGACAATTTTAAGCAAGGAACGACTGTTAGAGGTCCCAACGATTTGTCACCAAGCCCGTTGCCACTGCCGACCTAGTTTTCAGTTTTAGTTAGGAAAAGGTTTTCTTGTAACTATAAATACATAGTTTAGGTTTATTTTTGGAGGATAATTTAGAGAGGCCGATTATTATTAGTTTTCAAGTAGAATTTTGGTGTTGCATGATTATTTTAACCAAGAAACAAGGTTTATAATTTTTTTCTTGAATTTGAGGATCAAAAGCAACATTGGAATTTATTCATCAGTTTTGATTTTTATTCAATCTACTTGGTTTTTCTTTCTACGATAATTCGTAGTTGCAATTATGATTTATTACAATATTTTGTGATTGTGATCATACAAACATGAGTAGCTAGACCAATAGCTAGGGTTGTGGGAACCAAGATGAATTAACATGCATAGGTAAATACTTAGTGATTCTTGAATGGAGTTTAATGCATGTATTATTTTCCCTTCTGTTTTGATTGATTCTGATGACGAAATGTTAGACTTGCCTTATTCTTACTTACCGACCAACGAGGTAATGAATGGAAAAGGATTAACAATGGAGATTTGAGGCTATCAACCTCATATAATAGCTTGAACTTGTCCAGGGATAATTTAATCCAATATTAAGGGTAAGGGGTTAATTATAGTACACCAGATACGACCAAGTTGGGTGGTGATAATCATCTAGGATTGGGAACTAAATCCATTTAAGTGAACCTAACATACCAATATTGCATGTTAAACACCGGAATAGATCACTATTGTATAAGCCTTGTGGTTATGAAGTCTTGGGGAACACAATCCTAGTCAAGTCGTTAATTGAATACAAAACCGAATTTGATCTAAGCATTCAACAGTTTTACTTTTGTTTATTCTTCTATTTGTTTCCCCCTTGGAAAATAAGTAACTCAATAGTAACATCCATTCGCATTAACTTAAGTTCTTATCATATTCACTGTGGGATCAACCCAACCTTTGTTGGGTTCTATATTTGACAATCGACCGGTTATATCTCAATTGCGAGGTGTAATTTGGGCGACATCAAATTTTTGCGCCATTGACGGGGAATACAAACTCAAGGCTTTTGTTAATTGTGTTTGCTTTACTATTGGTTCATATTTATTTTTATTTTTCTTTTTGTTGTTGTTTTGCTGCTTAACAGGTCTTAGGTTTGTGCATGCCCGATACTAGGAGCCAACGAAATCCGTTGGTTCCAACCGATCACAAACTTGAGCAGACGTTAAGAAACCCGGTAGAAGAATGGACAACATCCAAGAGCAGGAAACCGCGGACCAAGCCACAACAAGAATATTGGCTGAAGAGCAAGCTCTTGAAGTGAGATCGTGAGTTAGCTAGAGTTGTTGAAGAGAAAAACATCTAGCTGCAAATGCAGAGTTGAGCTAGGATAACATAGAGGTGCAAAACACTGCAGAGACATCGATATTTCAATGAGGAGGATGATGCCGATATAGACGGCCGTGCCACCGGAGCCATAGTCCCTCCTCCTTTGCCTGTTCGGGGAAAAGTTTGACATTACAAAGCGTAAATGATACCACTACTTCAATATGAAGGGAATATTCGTGGGTCATGCAGTTGATGATTCCCCACGCTCACTTTTCAAATTTCGTGGGTATGTGTAAGGCGTACAAACAACCGGGGTTGAGCTAAGACAATTAGACTGAGGTTATTTCATTCTCATCAGGGAGTGACGCACGATGTGGTTGGCTAAGCTGCCGAATGATTCCATCACTCCTTGGGGAGAGCTTAAGAGAGTTTATCTTGAAAGGTTCTTCCCACCATACAAATCGCTAAATTGAAAGATGAGGTATATAACTTCGTACAACTAAATTTAAGGCAGTCCACGAGACCTGGCTGCAGTTTCAACAAAAGCTTCAAATGGTCCAAAATCACAAGATTCCGGATGATAGCATTGTTGGAGATCTTTTATAGGTCTCTAAATGCCAACATAAAGGCGGTGGCTGGACTTAATCTCCGGAGGAACCTTTATGAGCCACACTTATGCAGAGGCCATGGGAGCTACTAGACAGATCACCAAAACCAACCGAGCTTGGCACACTTGAGAGTCGAGATTTTGGCTTGGGCCTATGCGGTTGGTATGTCTGCAGAATAGAGAGAAAAAGATGAGGAGCATGATCAATATATTGCAGAGATAAGGACCTACCATGAGGTTGCTTGCCAAGACCTTGATGGGAGTCAGAGCAGAAAAGGTAAATGATGTGGGTTCCCAAGGCAAGGCACCGAGAAATGATGGCTGTGAATCTTAAGTCTGAAGAAGAAGTTAATTATTTAAATGATCAGGATGGCGGGTTTCCGGACCAACACCCTAGGTCTAACCAATAATCTTGAGTCAAGGTCAAGGGAACCAAGGATGAAACTTTACAAGGATAATAATTACAATCGGGCCAATACCGATAATGGGAACTGGAAGAAGCAAGAAGAGTTCAAAAATGTAGAGGCGGTTTGTATGTTCCCCCAAGAAACCGCTGGAGACAAAGTCCAGTGGTTCAAGGCTGAGGACATGCTATCCAAAGTACTCTTAAGAAGATGGAGACAATAGATGGCCACTTTAAGGAGTTCCACGCTGATATTTCCGGTTTAAATCAAAAGGTGGAGTCATATGTCGTAAGGATCAAGAAGATAGAGCAGCAGATGAGTCAGATGTCTGTTGCAATGAATCATAGGCAGAAAGGTACACTTCCTAGCAACACGGCAAAATTCTTAAAATGACAGTCATTGCACACGGTTACTACTAGGATGAGAAGGCCACAGCTTGATCCTCCTAGACGCTTGTAATTAAGGAGTTAGAAAAGCCCACTTTGGATGAATAATGATGGTGTAATGGATTTTTGAAAACCCAACTTTGGTTGGGGACTCAAATGTGCAAACTGCTCCAAGTAGTGCAAAGGAGAAAGGAGCTGCCCATGGGAAGGAGAAGGAGGCACAACAAAAACTTACAGCAATTCCTAGACCTCCACCATCTTATCCACAACGTTTGAAGAAGAAAGTCGAAGAAGGGAAGTATCAAAAGTTTATCTGTATGCTTAAGCAGCTGTCGGTGAACATCCCATTTGTTGAGGCACTTGAGCAGATGCCTAGATATGCCAAATTCATGAAGGACCTCATCACTAGAAAAAGGATTGTAAGTTTAAAACCTTCCGATAATTTGCACCACTGTGGTGCCATAACTACACAGGTTCTACTCTCAGAAGAAGGAAGACCAAGGTGCGTTTCTTCATACCTTGCACCATTGGGGAGGTTGAGTTTGAAGGGCGCTTTGTGACTTGGGAGCTAGCATAAATTTGATTCCACTAGCCGTTTAACAAGTTAGGCTAGGGAACCCCACATCAATACTATGCGGCTACTGATTGCTGATAGAACCCCAAAAAGCCGGTGGGGATTTTATTTGATGTACTTGTCAAGGTGAGCAAATTAATATTCCCAACAGACTTCGTGATTCTGACTACAGTCGATTCCGAGGTCCCCATAATTTTGGAGTGACCATTCCTTGCAAACTGTAGGGCCCTAGTAGATGTGGAGGTACGCCAGTTAAAATTCCGGGCTGGAACAAAGAAGAGGTCACCTTCAACATTAGTCGGACCATGAAACAGCCAAGGGAATTCAAGCATAGTCTCAAACATTTGGGATGGAGAAGAATCACTTGGATAAATTCTGAGTAGTCAAGAGACTTGCGTCATGCAGCCGACGTTAAATCAAGTGCTACATGGGAGGCAACCCATGGAGGTTTTTTTGGTGAAGTATGAGTAGCAAAAACACATATTCGTGTCGCGATGTTGCAATCAAGCACTTCTTAGGAGGCAAACTCGAGTTGTAAATGTAAGAAACAGTAAATGCTTTTGTTTGTTGATGGGTGCGGTGTGATTAGGATGGAAAATTTGATGTTGGAACAAAAAACTGAAACTTCAGTTCTGTTGAAATATGTCACCGAATGAGTCATTGTCGACCTAACGATTCAATCAGTCAACTCGTGAAGAGAACTGCAGAGAAAATAGAAGCAACGAGACTTAACGATCTATTTCTCCATGAAACGAATCGAGGTCCCCCCGTCATGTACTAATCGGATAATGGGCCAGAATCAAAAGAAAAGGGTGATAACGGCTCACCTAACAAATCGTTGGGAGACCAAACGATTCATTAAGTGACTATCTTGAAGTTACAACAGCCTAAGGACCACGAATCAGGCCACGACTCGTTGGGTGAAACCATGAGTCGCTTTCTGACTCCAGAGGTCCCGTAAGTTCACTAAACTCCAATCACAACACGAAAAGACTCAATGATTCATTTAAGCATTTAACGAATCGTCACACTGGGAATTATAAATTTTGATGAACATATCCGACCCGACCCAGGATTGGAATTTGGGTAAATTTTAATCCAACTGTTAAACCCAATTCTTTTCATTCTCCAAATTCTCCCCACTAAACATAAACCCAAGAAACTTCAAATCTCCCTCTTCTCTTCTTCTACTCAAACCCCATTGAAAGAAATTCTTCGACACTGCACTTCCAATCAATCAAACGCACACGATTGCACTCCATCTTGATCAAGCATATTGTGAGTACTCTTTCCCATTAAATTATGAATATCTTTGCATTTAAAAAAGAATTTTGTGAACCCGTGTTGTGAATGAAATTTAATTTACTTCTGCAATATTATGCTTATGTTAATCTGTGCCTCTTGGATGTCAATGAACTCCTAGGAAGATCTAAACAACTAAATTTCATTGTATATACACTGGGTTGGTTTTAGAATGTGGAAGTCTATGTTTGCAGAGTTGAACAATACAAAAGAAGATGAAGATGAATTTATGGGTGAACTGAAACTCTTCAGCACGAGTTACATAACGAGTCATTGGATCACCAAATGACTCGTTGTGTAGCTCGCCCCTGAGTGGAAGAATTAAACCAATGAGGCAGTGTACCTAATGAACGACCTAACGACTCATTGCCTTTGGTAAAGGCTCGTTGGGACCAGTCATCAAGTACACTGGCCCAACATGAAGGAAGTCTACTCGTCAAGACCACTAGGCACCAGCCCAAAAATGATTTTTGTTTCATCTCATCTTGCATACTAATGATGTTTACACAGATACAATGGATCCAAGAGGTACACCGAAGAAGGGCCTATAAAAGAAACAAGCACCTGAGCGCAGTCAACCTTCATACCGTGACTGTGATGATCCGCCACCCTCCTCTTTAAGAGTCAAGTGGCTCGAGGAAGAGAAACACATATCAGAGGAGTAGTTAGTGGGAGGTAAACTAGGGCTAGGGTTCAACAAACTTCAAATCCGGACATCCCTGGGTCGATGCCCAACTCCACTGGCAAGGGATCCGCCCAACCGCACTGATGATAATGCTAGGCTACCGCTGCACTTGCTCCCGAGGCTCCCACAATTGGGCTAAACACAGAGAGAGTTGAAGAATCACATGCCCAGCAAGGGAACTTGATAATGAGCTAACCAAGACCTCGGACACATCAAAACGAGAAACCACAGAATGTGCGGAGGTGGTGTCTGGATGGCATGAGGGCCATATACAACAGAGATATTGCTCCAAATGAGAAAGGGAATCCTGGACGAAAGCATATACGGTGAGCCAAGGCCGGGATCACAACAAAGGCTAAAAGATCTTCCTAAGCTACAAGCAGTGTCTGATAAGTACAGGTTCGGTGGCTGGGACCGAGCCATCAGGCAGCTACAGCCCGTGCTTAGTCAAAGAGTTCTATGCAGCTTATGCGACCACATTGCAAAGTAGGTTGGCATTAGGTGTTAAGACTCGGGAAAACAGGCCCGCCTTAAAGAAGGTATTGGTGCGAGAGACTCCGGCGGATATATCTGCGCGGACAATTTCCAGAATGTTGTATGGGTCAGAGTATCATGCTCCGATAAACACGACAGAGTTCGACCACAGGCTGTATGAGTTGAAAAAAGTCAGAACCAAAAGTTGAATAGCCAGAGCGCATCTAGCTGTATACTTGGTTGTCTCCCGGATCATTGCTACGAGTGGTGCGCTAGTTTAATGGTTGCGTGGCACAGAGTCTCAAATAAAGAAGGCCACATTGAACTTTTAGGCAAAATTTTGGTGGTCACTAGTGCGTCACAGGATGGTACCTTACCAGTAATGACAAATATCCTCTCACCTGACAGAGTAGCATTCGTGGCAAGTATAATGGAGGTATGCCATCAATTTCCTGCGATACATTGCTGAGGAGATTAGATATCGGGAAATCAATGACGATACTACCATTCCTTTTCCATGTTTTATTGATAGACTCTGTCCGGAGTCAAAGGTGTCATAGCTACCACGCTGACCAGAGAGTAGTGGTAAAGAAGACAATCAAGATCGGGTTGATTCGAGATGACACAAACCCAGTTTCGAGGGCAAGGACTCAGGCAGTTGCATCCGCTGAAGCGACCATATTAAAAGAGGCATTTGGCAGCGAGATGTAGACTGATGCAGCATAGTTCACTAAGTTGGCGGCTGTGCCTATGGAGGGCAGAGAGATTGGTAGCGCCCGAGGCGTATGCAGTACCTCCACACCCGCCACGCCCAGAATCATCTGCAACAAGAACCCCAAGACCACCAAATTTGCACCTCCATGAGCCACTACAGTCAGTGTAGTTACGGCTTCACATGAGTTCTAGGTTGATATGGCCAGGCGGCTAACTAAGCCCAAAGCAGCAAGCACACACGGCTCTACAGTTTAATGTTCGATGTAGCCGGTAAAGCCGTGTGTCAAGGAGCTGAGACATTATCCAGTTATGTGGCATGGCCGATTGGACGCGTTTGAGAGGAGAATGGATGAGCCTGCATATTATAGGCGTCGGAGTTGTCAAGATTGTACTCAGAGCTAGGAGCGCCTCAGATCCTAGGTGTGGTGCTGTTATACCCGGAACCTAAGGATCGACTCCGAAAGTGAAAACGGAGAAAAACTGAAAATTCGCACCAGGTCAAAACGACTCGAGGTGAGTCGAGGTGACTCCGTGATCGCATGGTGTGGCAAGGATCTGGGAGAGGAGGCCATGGGCTTGACCACGAGTCGTGGTCAGACTCATGACTCATAAGGTCACCCGTGGTCAACCCCGAAGGCTAGGCAAGTGGAATAGGCAAGGTAGGCCACTTAAAGGTGACTACAAGTTGTGGTCCGACCTCACGACTCATGAAGTCACCCGTGGGGGCTTCCTTAGAGGTTTGGGTTGTGGACTCAATGGACAAGGCCACGAGTCGTGCCCATGGCAACGACCCGTTAGGTCCTTTCTAAGGACTGCGACTGTTACCCTGCATTTTAATAAGGGTGTTTTCGTAATCTCCTAAGTCCATAAGGCCTAAACTACATCATTTTGGATATGTTTCTAAGTTAGATAAGATGTGGCTAAGACTTTTATGATGCCCATTCTCATGTAAAGCTTAGAGAGGTTTTTGGAGATTCAAGGCCTTCTTCCCCAAATTTTCAACAACTTCTATGTGGGTGCTTAAGAAACTTTAAGTCCATCTATTCCTGTGCATAGGATTTTAAAATGGGTGGAATCCTTCCTCACCCATGCCCAATTTTGAGTTAATTCATGAATTCCGCTACTCAAATTCGATGGATTTACCCTAAGCATGACAATGTGATTTCTCTTTTATGGGTATGTTTTAATTGAGTTTTAATTATCGAATTATAAAGGATGTAAGTGTGTTTTATTATTATTTTCTTTAATTCATGTTTCTTAAATCTTTTAAATACAAAATGCCCATTTGATAAAAGTTCACGAAAAGTTATGATTTTTGACGAGTACTCTATAATTTGAGTTTATTGATGATAGAAAAGTATGAATTCTTAAAGTTACCCTTGTTTATGAGCATATTTTGAAAGAATTGAATATGATGAAATGTTGAGCAATGCCCACATGTTAAAGAATGATATATGATTTATGAACTGAATTACATGATTTATCGATTTATGATGTTGTACAATGAAAAGTGCCTTGATTCTTAGCTAAACATGTTTTAAAGGTGATCAATGATGATAAATGTTATATCTTAGCCGTTGAATTTTTATGCATGATGTTAATGATTTATGTATGAGCCTGTATGCATGTTTTTGAGAGCCGTGTCTAGCACGAACCAGCCCGGCGTTCAAAGGACTACGCCGATGTCTCATAACCACGTGCCACCATGGGATTGTAAATGATATGATGTATAGATAATGATACTCGGCTACGCCCATAAATGAGGGGAGGGCGCGATGGCTCCCATACCTCGACCGACTCGAAGCGACTATATGACATCTATAACTGTACCACTTAGGCCGTCCAGGCCACCTGTCACAATCAACTGAGCACAAACTGGACCCATAATGTCTCAACAATACAGGGTAAATTGAAATGCAAACAAGGCTATGAGTATAAACTAAACAACAAAAATCCGACAAGGCCACAAACTGAATACCATTGTACACACTAAGTCCACAAAGCCTCTAAAGAGTAAACTGACTGATGGGTCGGAACAGGGCTCTGACCTACCCATAACTGCATCTCAAAGCTCTAGCCAAAACAAAAACCAATCTTAGCTCCGAAAGGAGCATACCAACACATCCACTAATCTCACGAACTGCTACTCCAACTGGGAATCCCGACCTCTACCTGCACTCTACGGCACTAACGCAGGTCCTCAGGCGAAGGGACGTCAGTACGAGTGAAATGTACCGGTATGTAAGCGCGTAAAACTATAAACACGTAAGATAGCAATGATAACTGAGCCAGAAATAAGGAATACTAACAACCTGGAATCCTGGAAACTAAATTCTGACAATAAGTCAATAATCAAGGCAAATGCAACCAAGTAATGCACAAGAAAATCTATAATTGTAATGCCAACAACCAATCAACCTTAAATCCATATATAAAATTCCTCCAACTGGTGTACCATACCAGGGAAAAATAAAAATATCTCCAGTCGATGTACCACGCCGAGGTAAAATAAAAATATCTCCAGCCGATGTACCACACCGGGGTAAATAAAATATCTCCAAATTCGATGTACCACACCGGGTAAAATAAAAATAATTCTCAATCAAAATCATAAATAGGGTCGATATGGATTATATTGAGTCAATTTAACATGTATGGCATATAATCAATAAATGTTAAATCTGTGGCTGAATAGGCCTCTTTCGTAACTCCATAAATGCAAGTGAGCACCCATATCATGTATAGCTAGAAATATACATATATATCACGTAAATCTGTCAAATGATACATGAATATGTCGACTCGGTTACTTGAAGGACCTTCAAGAGGTTTAGACAATATAAGAACTTTTAGGCTTACAAACAATGTCCTACAACAATCCTACCAATTTAACATATTACTTGATAGAAACACATAGAGCTCATTTCTACAAATTCTTTAACATTTGGGAACTGTAAATATATACTGCCTACCAGGTGATTCCTTTACCTGTATCGACAATTATACATTTGAATTTCATTACAAAATTTATCATGTAGATAAGCACATATAGTTCTTAATTCATTTGACTTATTTGCAGAAAAACATGGAAATTATAACTAGGAACTTGGAGTTATTTGTCATATACATAGAACTGAGAACTGAACTACAGACATACAACGTATGAGACTTCTATATAATGTATAACTCGTATTTAGTTATCCATAATTACCAGGAGACTTCCTGGTATTCAAAGTCTCCGAGCTTAACCGATCATTATCATAGCCTTAATTTATACTACTTAGACATTAGAACATTGGTACATCGGAGAATCTCTCCTCTGAATTTAGGAAATTCAACTGATAACTCAACAAGAGCTAAACATAAAGATGCATGACTTGAACATAACTGAAAGAATTCAACTGTATGTTATAACATGAAAATCATATACATTAAGACTTTTACTGAAAGACATATAAAGATTTGAGTTTTTAGAATCGTATACAACATCGATACTTGAGCGAGACATTAGCATAATTCTCAAAAAATGCATATCTCAAAAACTTCTTAGATCAGGTAGCACATTTCAATATAAATTAGGGACGTAAAGACATAACTTAGGGATATGAGACTTGGAGCTCCATAACTTAGGAACTCATGAGTAATCCTCTAAGTGATGCCTTATAGGCAATAAAGATATATAGACGTAATTCGGGTGATGCTGGATTGACTTACATAACTTTGCAATTATCTGCGGAGCTTGGGGCAAAGCTTACATAATCATAAGTGACTTAGAAGATCCTAGGATTACCTTTTTCAGACATGGTAGAAAATTTCAACACTTAGAATAGATAACTTAACATAATCCTTTAGGGATATAGCAAGGAGCTTCTACCTTAGTTACTATTTTGCAAACGTTCAACTCTAATTATTTCATAGAAGGTTAACACTTTAGTGGTTATTCATCAACGTAATACATATTGAACATAAATAACTTAATTTATAACTATTTGCTAAACGCCTTAGAACAGGTTAATCTTCCTAGATGCTGCCTACCTCGCTCACCATCGTAACTCGTATAGTCTAATTTAACAATCTTTAGCTCTACTTTCCTTATTCATCTTAAATCTTTTGCCAAAAATTATTCACTTACACTAAAGTCCTTACCCTCGTGTTCACTATTCCATCAATTTATATTCACTTACCTCTTTGCCTAATCGAAAACTAAGCCACGCTTTCCCAGCTTAACATGTATCGATTTACCTTATCTCGCTACGTGCCACTTGCTTATCTTTTAAGACAAAAAAATATAAAATCTACTTTTACCTTAAGCACTTTAAAAACATAAACATATAGGATGGATTAACAATATTATTAAACGTCATTTCAATAAGATCGCTTACTCCTCAATCGGCTTAGCGTCATATTCTTAGCTTAAGTTCAATTACATGTCGTCAGATTAGGAATTTCTGTACCACCTCACTAAGTGACCAGATCTTAACATATATTCAACATCACATATAAAGTATACTGAAAAGGGCCAGCTCATGGTGCCCATGTTAATGGGACTTCGCACTCTATTTACAACTACGACAACAATCGAATAAAAATTATGCCTTTCGCTCATGTTTGTTCGCTCCAACCACCTGACGATTCAAACTTTATGACAAGTAGTTCCAACCCTTGGAGCGATCATACATTCCTCAATATCATTTTAAATACATAGGAATATTGATAATACTTTCAATAAATTTAGTTCTCTGTTCTTGAAAACAAGGAAAGGGACGCCTTACATACCTTTGGCACGTCGACTCTAATTTACCAAAATCTTCCTTTTCAAGCTTACTCCTTAAGGCCCTCCAAAGTCCAATTTACAAACCCAAAAAGAAGCAACTCTACTTCACCAAAGTTCTGAATATAGGCAGCAACATGCCACAAAAACGCACAAAGAAATAACAACACAATACTACAACATTCTCCAAGTTATAACCTCATAAACTTAAAGAAATCAAAAGGGAATTACTTACCCCTGCTGGAGATGTTATCAGCCAAAGTAGGGAGTAAACTCCTACCGTTTCTGCCTAGAATCATCTAAAAATGCAAAAATACCACAATCAACCACAAGACAACAACAAGTCATGACTTCCTTCCAGTTCTCTTCAAAGCCCAAAAGAGACAAGAGGAAGTTTACCTAGGAATTCTTTTCACCATGTGATAGGGCTTTGCATTCTCTGAATTCTAAAAATCAACTAAAACGGAGTAAAAAATGAGCTTTATAGCTAAATTTTACTCATATAGGTGGCTGGTAGTAGCTTGGGCAGAGCGCCCGTGCGACATGACCTCACCCGCGCGCCTCGCCGCCCTCTCGCCTGTCTCACTCCGCGTGCCTGGGCGCTATCCCAACCGACAGTGCTGTCTTCAAACGTGAGCATAACGTTTTACTCTGAACTCCTAGATTGATGAACGTTTTTTTCACTGTAAACTAGACTCAAATACCTTTCATTTGACATGTTATGGGACTTCTGGATCATTATATGTTTGTAGATATGACCATTTAAAGTTGACCATTATTTACAGACTTCACATTCTCTTCGCTTTTCCTTTGCACATGTTTCCCTCCTCACCTAGAACAACATACGACCCATAATTCTCTTAATATGACATATAACCATCAAATAATCATCAAAAAATTATGGGGTATTACATCCTCCACCCCCTAAAATCATTCTTCCTCGAATGAGGGTTATACCTCAGAAATGTGAATCTCTTAGCCATAACATTTTAATTTTCCTTTCCCCTGTGTCATAAACATACATTCTATTTTTTGTAAGCACATCCTCTTCTATTTCCGCTTCTTATCAAACCGTACTTCTACTCAACTCCATCTATTTGTCTCACGATGATAGACATGCTTTAGTACCATAAAAACGGTAACTTTTCTAACCATAAAAAAATTTAAAAAACTACAATGGAGTTAGTGATTTACTCCAACACCGCCTTTCCATTCATGCCATTAGGAAATATCACAGAAAAAAAGAAGTGAAAATCACAACTTAAACCACTTAACATAGAATCGTTGTCAAACCTGAAGTTGCTCTTTTACCTTGCTTACCACAACTTGTCACTGCCTATCTTGGAAACGGGGCGAAAGAAATTGTAGCTCAATCAAGGGACAAAGTAGAGAGTGAATCTTAAGGAGAAACTGGAATGTCTGGCTGGCCGGGATCTCCAAGCACTACGAGGGTCCTTAAATAGTCGTATAGACCTGGCTTTGTTTATCTCTGTTCCACTACCTTGTCATTACTTGGGAGACGATGAATCGTATCGTCCATCTTGGAGGAAATACTAGCATCCAAGCAGTAGATATTTTTGTCAGGTAAACATTCCTTAAACATTCTTGACCAAATGGGGTCCCAAACATAATAGAATCGATATACTCTATCCCTCGTATTCCGCACCCTATCTGAAATATATTGGGCCAAAGAATTAAACCTGAGACTATATTCACGAATACTCATGCTTCCCGTCTAGGTACAAAACCTTATTAGCTCGACCTCATCGAAGATCCCGTGGTAAGTACTCGATTCATGAAGGCTAGGGGATTTAGCTCAAAACCTATGGGCACGAGAGCCTCAAAAGTTCCCCTGGACCCTACCATTAATTTTAACTATTTATTTAAAACGTCAATGCCGGGCTAACATCTGAAATGCTTTCTCAAAAAATCTCATCCCTTTGATATACTTGAAGGTATAGCAAAAGTCAAGGATCAATAACTTTACATTCTCTTAGCTCTATCGAATCTGAACAATAGAGGATGAACTTTCCCAGAGTAATTCCGACTAGAACTTGGAGGAACTATGGTACGAGGAATTGGAAATTCGCGAGCCTCTGGCCATTTCTCAGATCGACAGAGAGTGACTAGGACCCTCTGGCATCGCTGTCAATAAATCTCATATCCATCTTTTCTTACTCCAATTGAATTCTAAAATATAAGTTAATGATTAAGATTTCAAACAGCCCTTACATCATTGCTCTATAGCATAATCTATTCATGAACAAAGTGAAACAACCCCTAAATGCCCTGTAGCCTCCTGATTATAAGTATGATGCACAACCTACCTATAAGCAAGACTCTAGACACGGCTTTGTGGACTCCTAGGATACGATCAGCTGATACTCCAAGTCTGGCTACGCCCATAACTGGGGGGAGGGCGCGACCGGCTCCCCATAGCTGACTGACTGGGAAGCCGACTATATGACATCTGTAACTGTAACACTTAGGCCGTCCAGGCCACCTGTCACAATCAACTGGAGCACAAACTAGACCCATAATGTCTCAACAATACAGTAAAATGATTGAAATGCAAACAAGGCTATGAGAGTATGTTAAACTAAACAATAAAAAGCCGACAATGCCACAAACTAAATACCATTGTACACACTAAGTCCACAAAGCCTCTAAAGAGTAAACTGACTGATGGTTGGAACAGGGCTCCTGTCACGCCCCCACCCCGGGGTATACTGGCGCCTGGTGCCCTAGTAGGACTCGGGACCGCACTGTGGGCCTAGGCACATCTGGTGCCTGGCTAGCTCTATCTCAGGTTTCTGGAAACAAGGGCTATATAACGGCTGTAAACACAGCCTCCGGCCAACTGGGCCTATAGCCACCTGTGAATGCAATAACAGCTAACCAGAAACATTCTAATACAGCGAACCTAAGGGCCGACAAGGCCACCTATGTCAGTTTAGTCATATGAAACTTAACATGGAGAATACTGAAAAGCTACGTGACCGGCAAGGTCACCACTACTATCACACTGTGGCCCCACACGGCCAACATAAAACAGGAATGCTAAACATCTATAACAAACTGCACGGCCTCACACGACTGCCCAACTAACCACAGGAGATAATATATACAATCTGCGTTTCCTATGAGTAACAATAGAAATGATCGTGGGACAGGGCCCTGACCTACCCATACTGTGCCATCAAAAGGAAAAGAGCTACACCCCGGGAAATCAGACTCCGGATGACAGGAGATGATGACTTTATAGTTGGCTGGAATCACGAGGGACGCCTCTCTCGTCTATGAGTACCTGCTGGGGTGCAATGCAATACTGGCGTCAGTACCGGCACTGAGTATGCAAAGAACTGAAATAATACAACTGAAAATAGTAACATAACTAGCCGATCTGTATATCAAGAGATAACTGAAACTGAGGGAACTGGTATGAACTGAATCATGCTTTCTGTACTAATAAGGCGTGGAGGCGACTCCGTAGACGCGACTTACCTGCTATCTAGTAGAAGCTGGTATATAGCACAAAATAGATATACAAGTAGCAAGCAAGAGCCAATACCAACCCCCATAAGCCGGATGTACCCAAGCAAGCAAACAATCTAATACCCCTACCCGGGTCAAACCGGCCAAAATAAGTCACTCCACTCATCCGCTCACTGAGCTCCCTCTACTGGCCCCCCGGGTCTCCGGCTTGGGCCTGGCCTGATATAAGTAACCGTGTCTGAGTCCGGAGAACTCCTGTACAGTGTCTGCAACAGATAGGGTCTGGTTCCCCGGAACACTCAACAGGGTACCTGAAACAGAGGCTGTACCTGTTCCCTGAACAAGTCAACAGGGAAACATCTGTACTGGACAGTACCCTGACACATACTCAACAGGCTGTCGATATTGTAATGCTGATCAGACTGATATGGGGAGCTTCATCCCATCTTCGTCTAAGTTGGGGACGGCATGCCACCCCTCGGAGTGACGTAAACCCACCAGCTCAGTGGGCGACACGATTATCGGGGACCCAGGGGCGGCGAGGACGTCAATAAGGGGCCCTCACGCCCACATCAAGTCTCAACAAACAAATAGCACATATAAATAGCAAGCATGTATAACTGAAAAGACTATCTGAAATCTGATTTCTCGTTCTGATCTCTTTCTGTATTATACTGATTATACTGATTATACTGATTATGAAATCTTTCTAACTGTTGGCTAATCTGTAGCCGATATCTATCTGCCCGAATGGCTAATCTCAGAGCCAATATCTCTATCTGTATGAATGGCTAGTCTGTAGCCATAGAACTGTCTGAATGTGTCTGCAGCCATAATACTGACTGTCTATCTGATTTTACTTTACTAACTTTTATTCTGAAAATTTGTTTCTTTTTATTCTACAACATGCTTGCTAATCATACAATAGACTATATTGAACTGGAATGCTAACTCACCCTTTGGCGCATGCTTTACCAACTTTCGACTGGAGTACGATATGGCAAATGCAAACCAGATTTACTAAAACTTACTCAATACTCGCCAACATTCAACTCCGAGAATTCGATTACGGAGTTTATTGGCGATTTATACGGCTAAAACTTCTAACTTGCCGAGAAACTTTTACATACCTTAACCTCGAGTTATCCGACCGC
Organism: Datura stramonium; assembly: GCA_018107945.1. NCBI lineage: Eukaryota > Viridiplantae > Streptophyta > Magnoliopsida > Solanales > Solanaceae > Datura > Datura stramonium. The sequence goes on from JACEIK010011247.1 coordinate 19,731, forward strand.
CGGAGCGAGGCTCGGTCAGTACTCCAGCTGAATTTCCCAACTACATTCATATACATGTCAATTAGTAATTAAATACAACTCTATTCTGAAGGACGACGTCACTTTTAATATAATTATAGCCTAAACATAGGCTTATCGAAAGACGGCCTAAAACTTGCTATTTTTCAGAAGTCCAATAAGGGAGAAGTATTCACTTTACGGCTAGGAGCACATAGACACTAGTTTGAGCAATTCTACTTACCTTAGGTCCGGTAGCCTCGACGATTCGTCGGCCGTATTTCGCGAAACAAACTGTAGGAATGCTCCCCGCTGCTAAAACCTCGGTACCTGAGGTTAATTTGAGTTTAGACTACGTTTGCACGAATCTAAATGATTATATATATCTCCTCTTCGTCTCTCTCTGTTTTCTACGTTTTTCTGGAAATTAATATAAGATATAATCATCAAAACCAAGTGGGGTTTATATACTTGGGCCTGGACAGGCCCAACGTGTCACGGAGCCAACGCGGTGGCTCCGCCTCCGTGACACGGCGCCTGACGCGGGAGGGGTTTCGCCCCGGCTCCTTCCGTGATGGTTCGACAGGTTTTACGTCCGATCTTTTTCCCTCGGTTTTTCTAGCACGCATGGCTTCCAAATATGCTTATCCAACGTGAATAGGCCATCTAGATGTCGGGAATCTACGGGTGTAACAGTCCGACCTACCCATAACTGCATCTCAAGCAAAACCTAGCTGAAACAAAAACCAGTCTTAGCTCCAGAAAGAAAGGAGCATACCAACACATCCACTAATCACTCTAACTGCTACTCCAACTGGCAATCCCGACCTTTACCTGCACTCTGTGGCATAAACGCAGGTCCCCAAGCGAAGGGACGTTAGTAATGAATGAAACACCGTATGTATGCGTAAACCGTAAAACATGTAAGATAGCAAGATAACTGAGCCAGAAATAAGGAATAGTAACAACCTCGGAATCCTGGAAACTAAAATCTGACAATAAGTCAATACTGAAGTGCAAATGCAACCAAGTAATGCACAAGAAAATCTATAATTGTAATGCTAGCAACCAGTCAAACATAAATCCATAAAAATTATCCAAACAGTACTATACCAGTGGAAAATAAAACATGTCCAGCTGATACCACACCGGGGTAAAATACAAGATATCTCCAGCCGATACCACACCGGGTAAAATAAAAATATCTCCCAAGCCGATGTACCACCGGGGTAAAATAAAAATATCTCCACCCGATGTACCATACCGGGGTAAAATAAAAATATCTCCGATGTATCATATCGGTAAAGCAAAATATCTCCGTACGATAAAAAATTACACCGAGGTAAAATAAAAATATCTCCAGCCGATGTACCAAATCGAGGTAAAAATAAGGTAAAATAATTCAACAGAAATCATAAATAAAGGATATGGCTTATATAAACAATTTAGCACGTATGGCATATAACTAACAAATGTTAAATCGTGGGCCGTAATGTGCCTCTTTCTGTAACCCATAAATGCAAGTGAGTAAGATCTATATCATGTAAAGCTAGAAAATATACATGTAACTACGTAAAGTTGTCAAATGATACATGAACATGTCGATTTAGGATACTTGAAAGACCTTCAAAAAGGTTTAGACAACATAAGAACTTTTTGTAGGCTTACAAACAATGTCCTACAAATAATCCTGCCAATTTAACATATTACTTGGATAGAAACATATATAGCCCATTTCACAATTTTTTAACATTTGGGAACCAATATACTGCCTACCAGGTGGTTTCTTTACCTGGGTGGTCTTAAAAACTATACATTGGAATTTTATTGCACAAATTTATCATGTAGATAAGCACATATAGTTCTTTATTGATTTGACTTATTTGCAATGAAAACATGAAATTATAACTCAGGAACTTGGAGTTATTTGTCACATACATAGAGCTGAGAACTGAACTACAGACATATGAACGCATGACTTATATAAATGTATACCCCGTGTATTTAGTCAACTAGGTGACCACCAGGAGACTTTCTGGTATTCAAAGTTCTGAGTTTAACTTCGATCAGTAGCCCGCACTTATACTACTTAGACATTGGGAACATTGGTACATGGGAGAATCTATCCTCTGAATTTAGAAATTCAACCTGATAACTCAACAAGAGCTAAACATAAAGATGCTTGAGTTGAATATAAACTAAAGAATCTAACTGTATGTTATGGACATTTAAGATCATATACATTAAGACTTATTAGAAAGACATATAAAGACTTGAGTTTTTAGACTTGTATATGCATCATATACTTGACCGAGACATTATACACTCTCAAAATATGATATCTCAAAAAACTTCTTAGATCAGGTAGCATATTTCAATATAAATTAGGGACGTAAAGACATAACTTAAGGATCTGAGACTTGGAGCTCTATAACTTAGAACTCATGAGTAACTCTCTAAGTGGATTCCTTATAGGAAAAATAAAGATATATAGCCGTAATTCGGTGATGCTGGATTGACTTACATAACCTTCGGTAATTATTCAGAGCTTAAGGAAGCTATATAATTATAAGTGACTTAGAAGATCCTAGGATTACCCTTTTAAGACATGGTAGAAAATTTCAACACTTAGAATAGATAATTTAACATAATCCTTTAGGGGTATAGTAGAAAGCTTCTCAACTTAAGTTACTATTTTGTCGATGTTCAACTCTAATTATTTCTTTGAAGGTTAACACTTTAGTGGTTATTCATCAATGTATATATTGAACATAATCAACTTGACTATAACCTTTGCTAAACTGTCTTTAGAACAGGTTAATCTTCCTAGTTGTTGCCTACCTCGTTCACCATCGTAACTCGTATATTCTAATTTAACAATATTTGCTCTACTTTACTTATTCATCTTAAATTCACTCTACACTCAAGTTTTTACCTTCATTTTCACTATTCCATCAATTCTTATACGCACTTACCTCTTTTCCTAATTGACAACTTAGCCACGCTTTCCCCCTTAACATGTATCGATTTAGTTTATTTGCCACGTGTCGCTTGCTTAGATTTAAAGAGGAAAAAATATAAAATCTATTTTTACCTTAAGAACATTAAAACATAAAATTATATAGGAGGATTAACAATATTATTAAAATGTCATTTCAATAAGCTCGCTTACCCTCAATCGGCTTAGCATCATATTCTTAGCTTAAGTTCAATTACATGTCGCCGTTTTAGCATTTCGTACCAATTTCACTATGTGACCGCATCTTAACATATATTCAACGTCACATATACAAGATACTGAAAAGGACCAGCTCATGGTGCCCATGTTAATGGGATTTCAGACTCAATTTAGAACTACGACAACAATCGTATAAAAATTACGCCTTTCGCTTCACGTTTGTTCGCTTCAACCATTCTTGACGACCTGTGCTTTATGCCAAGTGTGTTCCATAACCCTTGGAAAGGATCATACATGCCTCAATATGATTTTAAAACATAGGAATATTGATCCTTTCTCTGGGCCTAGCAGGTTATTACCAAAGGTTTCAGAGGGTTTCTCATCTATTGCGACGCCTTTGACTAAGTTGACTCAGAAAAAGGTGAAATTCCAATGGTCGGATGCTTGTGAGAAAAACTTCCAAGAGTTGAAGACCCGACCACTTTAGCACGCTGACCTTACCCAGGGTACGAATGCAACAGTGTATTTTGATGCTTCAAGAGTCGAGTTGTGATGTGTGTTGATGCAGCGTGGGAACATAATAGCATATGCCTTGAGACAGCTGGGAAAGTTCCTAAAAAATTACCTGACCCATGATCTTGAGTTGGCCATGTGTGGTGCTTTGGGTCATTGAAGATATGGCGGCATTACTTGTATGGGGTCTACGTGGCGTATTTACGGATCACAAGAGCTGCAAAATGTGTTCACAGAAGGATTCTAAATCTTCGGGCAAAAGAGGTTGGAATTACTTAAGGACTATGACATGAGTGTCCTTTACCACCTGGGCAAGGCTAATGGCTGCGGATGCACCCAGTAAATTCCCATGGAAAGTGTGTCATATGTGGATGAGGGAAAGGAGTTGGTAAAGATGTCCACCGACTCGCAAGGCTGGGAGTTAGATTGATTGACTCAACTGATGCCGGTGTTGTTGTACATAATGGGTCATAATTGTCCTTAGTGGTTGATGTTAAATCCAAGAAAGATGAGGATCCAACATTGAAGAAGCTAAAGGAGGCGGAAGTCAGCAGGAGGTCTTCCCCAAAGTGGGAGATGGTGTGCTATGATACCAGGGTCCACTATGTTCTCCGGACATTGAGAATTTGAAAGTTCGGATATTGCATAAGGGCCATGGTACCAGATATTCTATCCATCCAGGATCCACGAAAATGTATTGGGATTTGTGAGAAATCTATTGGTGGGATGGTATGAAGAAAGATATTGCGGAGTTCATAACAAAATGTCCAAACCGCCAAAGAAGTGAAAGTCGAAAATAAAAGGTCGGGAGGCATACTTTAGGATATTTGTCAACATCCCCACTTGGAAGTGGGAAGAGATTAATATGAATTTTGGTATAGGCCTAACTCATACTCGTTCACACTATGACTCCATTTGGGTGTTGGTGGATAGGCTAACGGGCGCGGCATACTTCCTTAATCGTCAAGACCACTAATTCACCCGATGATTATGCTAAGCTGTATATTCGGGAGTTGGCTTGACTTCATGGAGTGCCTTTGTTCGCTATCTCGTAATCGAGGTACCCAAGCACTTCTCAATTCTGGCGTTCTTTTCAAAAAGCGATATGGGACGCAGGTTAAGCTCGGTACAGCCTTCCATCCCCAAACAGATGGCCGTGCGTAATCCAACTATCTTGTGACTTGAGGATATGTTGAGGTATGTGTTATGGATTTTAAAGGTAGTTGGGATGATCATTTACCCCTGACGTAGCTTCTGTTTATAATAACAATTACCACTCGCAGTATCCAAATGGCACCAGTCGAGGCTCTTTACGAGCGGAGGTGTAGATATCCCATCGGATGGTTCGAGGTTGGTGAGGCTACTATGATAGGGTCAGATTCGGTTCATGATGCGATGGTGAAGGTTCAATTGATAAGGGACCGGTTGAAAATCACTCAGAGTCATCAGAAATCATATAAAGTAATGTGAGGAGAAGATTTGGAGTTTGATGTGGAAAACTGGGTATTTCTAAAGGTATGTCCCATGAAGGGAGTCATGAGGTTCTAAAAAGAAAGGTAAACTTTACCCTTATGCTGGCTCCCTACCGGGTTGTGAGAAGAGTTGGTAAGGTAGCGTATGAGTTGGACTTGCCTCTCGAGCTATCTTCGGTTCATCCCATCTTTCATGTGTCACTTTTGAAGAAGTGCTTGGTTGATCCAGCCTTGCAGTTCGGTAGACAAAGCATTCAAGTGAAGGACAACCTCGCTTATGAAGAAATTCCCATTGAAATCTTAGATCATTAGGGGTTAGTGTTGAGAAACAAAGAAGTGGCATCAGTAAAGGTGTTATGGAGGAATCAGCATGTTGAGGGAGCTACATGGAAGCCAAAAAGCAGATACATGATGGCTAAATACCCTCATTTGTTCCTACCGCTTCGTTTCAATTCGAGGTATCAAGCCTCTAAAACTTTAATTAGTTTTTCCCATTCAGTACATATGTGAAAGTTTTTTTTATGATATGGTAAATGTATGTGATGTCTAAATTCAGTTTAGCTATGAGTTCCTTTCGAGGTAATCACTCCGTCAGTTTTCGACTTAAATTCATTGCTATATGGTGATAGCTTGTTTCGGAGTTTTCTTCATGTTTCTAACATTTGAGGACGAACGTTCCCAATGGGGAGATATTGCTATACCCTGGGAACCCAAGGATCAGACCCAGAAGTGAAAAATGGAGAAAATTGAAAATTCGCACCAGGTCAGCGTAATGATCCGTGAGGTGAGTCGAGGAATGATCATGAGTCGCGGAGGTGACGGTGGTCATCTTGGTATGGCAAGGCCTGGGAGAGGAGGGCTGGCGGCTTGACCATAAGTCGTGGTCAATCTTGAGGTTTGGCAAGTGAAAATGGGCAGTGTAGGGCCACGGAAGGTGACTCACGAGTCGGTCTGACCTCATGACTCGTGAAGTCACCAAAGGTTCCCTGTAGCTGTTTAGGCAATGGACTCAACGGATCAAGGCGACGATTCATTCCTGTGGCAATGACCCATTAGGCCCCGTGAGACTGGTGACCAGAAATTCTTGCGTTTTAATAAGGGTGTTTTCGTAACTTCATAAGTCCTAAGACCTAAACTACATCATTTTGGATATGTTTCCGAGTTAGATAAGATGGGTTAAGCCCTTATGCATGCCCATTCTCATGCAAAAGCTTAGAGAGGTTTATGAGATTTAAGGCCTTCTTCCCCAAATTTTCAACAATTTTGTGAGTGTTCAAGGAACTTTAAGTCCATCTATTCCCAGGTATGTGGGGTTTTAAAATGGGTGGAATCCTTCCCTTCTCACCATGCCCACTTTCTAAGTTAATCATGAATTCCCTATTCAAATTCCATGCGGGGCTTTACCCAAAGCATGACAATGTGATTTCTCTTTGGGTATGTTTTAATTATTGAATTATGCGAAGGATGGGCAGGTTTTATGTTATTTTATTTAATTCATGTTTAAAGCTTAAATCCGAAATGCAATACTTGATGAAAGTTCGTGGAAGCAGATTTGCGATGAATACTCAATAGTTTGAGTTTATTGATGACGGAAAAGTATGATTTTCAAGTTACCCATGTTTATGATCATATTCTGAAAGAATTGAATATGATTGGGCATGGGCAATGCCCACATGTTAAAGAATGATTTATGATTTATGAAGTGAATTACATGATTTATCGATTTATGATGTTACTGATGAAAAGGGCCTTGATTCTGGCTAAGCATGTTTTAAAGGGGATCAATGATGATAAATGGTACATCTTAGCCAATGAATTTTTATGCATGATGTTAATAATTTATGGCGAGTTTATATGCATGTTTTTGGGAGTCAGTGTCTAACCCAGCATCTCGGTGTTCAAAGGACTACGCCCGGTGTCTCATAACTATGTGCCACTGTGGGATTGTAAAATGATATGATGTATTGATAATTGTTACACCTCGTAAGTTTCTAAAATTTAGTCATCATTTTTTTGTTAGGTAAGCATTTTAGAGTTGAATACGTATGAGGAAGGGCCTGGGGAAAGGCCGAACGAGCGCAAAGTCGGATCGCACCTGGGAGGAGGCTGCACTCAGTTGCCTGCAGGGGCACGTGACACAGAGCAAGCTCCTCCACGACAGCCATCGTGGCATGCCTGATATTGGGCAGATTGGGGTCCGTGCCATGGACCCCTGTCCACCGCCTCAAGTATAAATAAGTTTTCCCTTGATTGGTGTCACGTCCCGCCTTGGGGGCATGGATCGGCACCTAGTGCCCTACTAGGACCTGAGTTGCTGAGCTGAACCTAAGCACTTTTGATGCCTGGTTGGCTCTAACTCTGATTCATGGAATCAACGGTCTATATAACGGATGTAAATACAGCCTCGGCCGACTAGGCCTATAGCCACATGTAAAAGCAAACAACAGCTAACCAGAACAACAGTAGTATGAAGGATCCTATGGCCGACAAGGCCACCATGCTGTCTAGTTACCTCAATCAATAAAACAGGTTCTGAACTGCTACGTGACCGACAAGGTCACTACTACTAACTGAAAAAGGCCTCACACGGCCGTCATACACAACTAAGACATACACACGGCCTCACAATGACCTCAGCTAACCACAGGGAATATACAATCTGCAAGCTTCCAAGAATACTGATAATATGGTCGGGACAGGGCCCCGGCCTACCCATACTGTACAACAAAAGAAAAGGATAAACCCCAGCTATCTAGCTCCGGATGACAAGAGCTGATGACTCGTGCTAGCCGAATCACGCGGTGTTAGCCGAATCACGAGGGATCGACTCGTCTATGAGTACCTACAGGCAAGTAATGCAGCACCCCAAACGGCGTAAGTACCACTAGTACTGAGTATGTAAAGCAACAAATGTAAAATAACTGAAGACAAACAATATAACTAATAGAACTAAAGTAGAAGGAAATAGATCGTAACCGATTGAAAGCATGAGTTCAAGACTTTCCGCAACTATACTGAAAGGAGTAGGAGTCATACCCAGAAATGTAGTGTTCCTACTGTCGATCTATTCATATCTAGCGTAACATGGCATAATATAACATAACATAACATAGCATAGCACATATAAATGTTACCTCGGCCCCCATAAGCCGGGAAGTACAACCAACACGCAATTTATACTTCTACTCCCGGTCATCCCGTCTCCCATAGTAACTATAAGAATCCTGCCTGCCCCCGGGTATGCACTTGGCCGCTTAGCCCCAGACTATAAACTTGTATTCCGTGTCTAGAGGACTCCTGAATCAACACCCTAGGCGTAACCGGCCAAGGGGGTGTATAAAAGTCGACCAAGGCAAAATATGGGGAAACCGACATCCCATCTTCGTCCCCTGGGGACGGCATGCCACTCCGTAGAGCGACGTATCCTCGCCCTCTGGCGGATGAGTCGATACAGCTATTAACCCTAGGGCGGTAATGAATGCTAGGTAATCCAACAATAAACAATACAAACAGTCTCAACTAGTAATACTAATCCGCGTATACCCTATGTCGAAACTAGTGATAATAATATGTATGTATATACTACATGCTGAAACTAATGGCAGTGTTATGTATGTATTTAATACAAGCTGAGACTGATAATGGTATATATATAACCTTTTGTCATACTGTGTCGAGTCTACTGAACAAGATATAATTGTTCCGCTGAGAATCATGTTGTATAACCGAGTTTCATAGTGTAAACAATATGAGCAGAGATTTATACATTTCTAACATGCTTTCTAAACTTCATTTAGGCTACTATTCTATTTCTGAAACTACTTTACGGGAACTTATATTGCTTTACTAAGTTTCGACTGAACACTATAATATCCTAACATACTTTACTAAATCACATACTGGGCATGCTGTACTGTTTCTGACACTTTCTACTAGAATTTATATCGTGCTAGTAAGTTTCACACTATACATGACATGATGCTTCCAACTCCGTACTAAAATTTATACTAAGAATAATATGCAACTTCTGAAATATTCTACTGGCACTTGAGCTATGTTACTATACCGTAACTACTAGCTTGCCGAAGAAACTGGCTTTACATACCTCAGTTGTTGGCTTTCCGGCTAACTGGCGTAACTCAACCAATATTCAGGTATTTCTTCCATCTATATTCACATTCATAGCAATTAGAAACAAATTCAACAATATCCTGGAAGAAAACATCACTTTTAATATATATATAGCCCAAACCTTGGCTTATCAAATAACAGCCGAAAACTCGCTATTTCTCGGAAGTCCAGAAGGGAGAAATACTCACTTTAAGGCTAGGAGTACATTGACACTAAGTTGGAGCAATTCTACTTACCTTATCTCGGTAGCACGACGGTTCGCCGTCCGAATTTTACAAAACTAAGTCCGTAGGAATGCTCTCTACAGTTTTATACTCCGGTATCTAGGATTAATTTGAGTTTGGACCGCGTATAATGGCGTAATCGGAAGTAAATTTTAAAGAAACCTTCATTCCCTCTGTTCTTAGCTGTGTTCTCTGTGTATTCTCTAGAATTATGAAATTAAAATGATTAAAACCGATGTTGGTGCTTTATACTTGGGGCTGCACCTCACCTCCGTGGCACGTTGGCCATCGCGGAGGTGAGCCTTCGTGACACTCTGGCCACCACAGAGGTGAGCCTTCGTGACACTCTGGCCATCGCGGAGGAGGTCTGCTAGCCTCTTTTTGCGATGGTTCGACGTGTCGCTTATCCGATCTCGCCCGGGCCCTTCACTAGCATGTATGGCATTCAAAAACTCTTAACCAACATGCGAGTAGGCCATCTAAACGTAAAGAATTTGCGGGGTGTAACAATTGCATTTCATTCTCAACTTATATACCCGGCCAGCAGAGGGAAAACTAAAGGGAATAAATATTATCCATCCGTGTACGCCGTAAAATGCTGCCCAAATTAAAATTAACTTTGGGTATTGAAGTATAAAGGTACGAGGAGCATTACTACGGAGTTAGTTTCACGAAGTTCGCTCGGAGCATTACTAGACATCATGGTGGCCTTGTCGGCCCCTATAGGATTCCCTGTAATTGGTTGTTCTGGTTAGCTATTTTCTTTCACAGGTGGCTATAAGGCCTTGTCGGCCAGAGGTTGTATTTACAGCTGAGATATAGCCCGTTCTTTTCTTGATGTAAGAGTCAGTGCCAGCCCTGCACCAGAAGTGCTTAGGCCCAGTCAGCTCAGTCAGTTCAATTCCTAGTAGGCACCAGGTGTTAGTCATGCCTCCTAAGAAGGGGCGTGACAAACTTGATATCAGAGCAGGTCGTATCCCAGGGAGTCTGCAAGCTGTGCTAAGTAGAGTCTTGTTTATGGATGTGTTATTCACCACATACTATAGGAAGAAGGCTGCAAGGCATGATAGGATGGTTACTCTTTCTTCTTATCTAGTCGTGATATAGAGTTGTACGGTATAGAGTTGAATCCCTAAGCTTACCATATTCTTCCATCTACAGAGAAATGGCAGACCCGCGACACCCTACGACTGGTCGGAGATTGGATGTAGAAGCAGGAGAGGGCACTAGCAGGGTGTCTTAGCCAGAGTTAGCCCGGTCTAAGGGCAACAGGGAGGCTTCATCTCGGTCTCCCCAGCAATCTTCACCACATTAGGATCCGCTCGGAGCAGCAAATGTGACGGTACCACCTCCAACAGTCTCTATACCAGTACCATTGGATCAGGAGGTTATGAGTGATGTTATTATGTTAGCTTAATGATGGCCGCAACACATCAGCCCGTAGAACCGGTAGTTGCAAACTCTTAAGGAGGGCTTGGTAGCTCGAGGGTCCGAGAGTTCCTTGCACTGAGTCCCCCGCAATTCACAGGGACAGATCGGGATGACCCTTAAGATATTCTAGACCAGTTGCAGCGAATTTTCAGGGTAATGCATGTCGCCCCCGCAAAATCAATGGAGTTTGCAGTATTTTGGTTGCGGGACATTGTGGTACTATGGTATGAGAGTTGGGAAAGGTCCCGACGAAGAGATGTTCCCCCTCCGACTTGGCCCAATTTCTCCGAGGCCTTCTTAGACCATTATCTACCACGGGAGATCCGTCAGGCTAGGGTAGATCAATTTTTGCATTTGGAGCAGGGTTCAATGAATGTTCGAGAATATGCTATGAGGTTTGATTCCTTGGCCCGATATGCACCAGCCTTTGTGGATACCATGCCAGCCAGGGTGCACCAGTTTATTATGGGGTTGAATCCAGAATATGTGAAGACATGTATCACAGCTAATTTGTGAGAGGACATTAATATTTCTCATGTACAGGCATTTGCCCTGAATATTGAGGGTATCCGGCAGCAAAAACGAGGGATAGAGAGGGCAATTCAGGAGCAGCGCCGCGGGAATAGACCTAGTGATATGTAGACAGAGTCCCGGGTTGGACCCAAACCACGATTATCAGAAAGACCACCTAGACCCCCACCTCCACAAAAGCAGCAGGGGGGTAGGTTTGGTCGTCGGGAACAGCCACGGCCCGGCGAGAGTTCACGGTCAGTAGGATCACAACAGCAGAGGGGGTTGGAGTAGAGCAAATTTATTGTACCACGTTGCCCTATTTGCAGCCGACGTCATTCTGTGGAATGCAGGTATGGTTCTATAGCCTGCTATGCATGTGGAAAAGAGGGTGATCGGATGAGGTACTGTCCGGCTCAAGGTCAGAGTGATTGAGACCGGCAGGACAGATCTTCAGTAGGGTCACACGCCCCAGCATCTCAATCAGGGCACAGGTAGTGCAGCCACACCAAAAGGTAGGTTTATTTCCTATCTTCGGGCGAGAAAATTGATAGCAAAGGGATATATTTATCATATTGTTAGAGTTCAGGATGTCCAAGAAGAATCTCCGACTATTCAGTCCATTCCAGTATTCAATAAATGTATTTCTAGATGAGCTACCTAGCATTCTCGCAGAATGGGAAATCGATTTTGCAATTAATTTATTACCAGGTACTCAACCCATATCTATTCCTCTGTACCGAATGGCTCCTGCTGAGCTCAGAGATTTGAAGGAACAGTTGAAAGATTTTCTAGATAAGGGCTTCTTTAGGCCGAGTACTTCCCCGTGGGGAGCACCAGTCCTATTCGTGAGAAAGAAGGATGGCTCTCTATGTATGTGTATAGATTATCGACAGCTGAATAAATTCACTATTAAGAATAAGTACCCGCTTCCCAGAATTCATTATTTGTTTGATCAGTTACAGGGGTAAAATATTTCTCCAAAATTTACTTAAGGTCAGGGTACCATCTGGTCCGGGTTCGTGAGAGGGATATTCCAAAAACCGTTTTCAGGACCAGGTATGGCCATTTTGAGTTCCTAGTCATGTCTTTTGGACTGACGAATGCTCTGGCGGTGTTCATGGACATGATGAACAGAATCTTCAGGTCGTATCTGGACCTGTTTGTGATAGTATTCATTGATGATATTCTGGTATATTCCCGTTCAAAGGCAGATCACCGAGATCACCTATGAACAGTACTTTAGACTCTCAGGAATCGCCAGCTATATGCGAAGTTTTCTAAATATGAATTCTGGCTAAATTCAGTAGCCTTTTTGGGCCACATTGTGTCAGATACTGGCATTCAGGTGGACTCACAGAAAATTAAAGCAGTAAAGACATGGCCTAGACCTACCACCCCATCGAAGTACGTAGTTTACTGAGGTTAGCCGGGTGTTTTAGGAGGTTCGTGGAAGGATTTTCTAGCTTAGAAGCACCTTTGACCAAGTTAACTCAGAAATTAGTCGAATTTCACTGGACTGAAGCCTGTGAATAGAGTTTTAAGTAATTGAAAAACAGACTGACCTCGGCATCGGTGTTAGCCTTGCCAGAAGGATCAGAGGGTTATGCGGTGTACTGTGATGCTTCAGGTGTTGGGTTGAGATGTATTCTGATGCATCATGGTAAAGTAATTGCTTACGCTTCCAGAAAACTGAAGAAGAATAAAAAGAACTACCCCACCCATGACCTGGAATTAGCCGCGGTGATTCATTCCTTGAAAATATGGAGGCACTATTTGTATGGCGTGCGTGTAGATATTTTTACTGATCATAAGATCCTCTAGTATATTTTCACACTGAAAGAATTGAACCTATGGCAGCGTTGCTGGTTAGAGCTATTGAAAGACTATGATGTGAATATTTTGTATCACTCAGGAAAAGCCAATGTTGTAGCAGATTCTCTCACTCGTAAGTCTATGGGGAGTTTAGCACACCTGAAGCTAGGACAATAGGGACTGGCCTGAGAATTGCATCAGTTAGCAAGTTTGGCTGTCCGTATAATAGGTTCAGGAGATAGTGGAGCAGTCATTTAGAATACGACTGTATCGTCGTTAGTTGTGGAAGTGAAAAAATGACAGTACAAACACCTTAATCTAGTTCAGCTCAGAGATAAGGTTCAGCAAGAGGGAGTTACAAATTTCCAGGTAACTGAAGATGGAATTTGGAGATATGGGGATCGCCTCTGTGTTCCAGACGCGGCAGGACTTCGCCAGCATATTATGGGTGAGGTGCATTATTCCCGTTACTCTTTTCATCCGTGTTCAACAAAGATGTATCATGATATAAAAGAGATTTACTAGTTGGCGGGAATGAAAAAGGAGATAGCAGAATTTGTAGCTCAATGTCCTAATTGCCAATAGGGGAAAACCGAACATCAAAAACCCGGTGGACTGACACAAGAAATAGCAGTGCCTATGTGGAAATGGGAGGCGATTAATATGGACTTTGTGATAGGGTTACCTCGTACTAGGCGTAAATTTGATTCTATCTGGGTCATCATTGATAGGTTGACAAAGTCAACCCACTTTCTTCCAGTCAGGGCTACTTTCTCAACTGAGAACTACCCTGAATTGTAATCAGAGAAATAGTCAGATTACATGGTGTCCCAGTATCTATCATTTCTCACAGGGGAGCACAATTCACAACTATATTTTGGCAGTCTTTTTAGAGAGGTTTGGGAACCCAGGTTAATTTGAGTACAACATTCCACCCTCAGACAAATGGGCAGGTCGAACGTACAATTCAAACGCTCGAGGATATGTTACGAGTGTGTGTGCTAGATTATGATTGTAGCTGGGATAAACACTTACCGTTCATTGAGTTTGCCTACAATAACAGTTACCATTTAGCGATTCAAATGGCACCTTATGAGGCTTTATACGGGCGAAAATGTAGGTCCCTAGTTGGTTTGTTCGAAGTGGGAGAATCAAGGTTAATTGGGCTAGATATAATTCATCAATCAGAAGAGAAACTGAAGATTATCAGAGAACATCTGCTTACAACTCAGAGCCTCCAGAAATCTTATGTTGATATGCGGCGTAGAAACCTAGATTTCAGTGTAGGTGACTGGGTATTTTTGAAAGTCTCGCGGATGAAAGGTGTGATGAGGTTTGGCATAATGGGTAAGCTCAGCACGAGATTTATTGGGTTGTATCAGATACTCCGGAGAATAGGCCAGGTGGCATACGAGCTAGATTTTCCTTCAGAGTTAGAATCCATTCATCCAGTTTTCCATGTGTCGATGCTACGAAAGTGCATAGGGGATCCGTCCCGAGTCGTGCAAGTTGAGAACGTCCAGGTTACTGAGGAATTAGCCTATGAAGAGGTTCCAGTAGCTATACTAGATCGGCAGGTTCGCAGGTTAAGGACTAAATTTGTTGCCTCCGTTAAGGTATTGTGGAGGAACAAGAACAGAGAGGAAATGACTTGGGCAGCTGAGGACAACATGAAATACAGATATCCCCATTTGTTCCAGGCTTAGCTCAGGCCGTGTAGTTAAGGTACCTTTAGTATTTCAGTTATGGCTTTATGAATTGTGTGTTGTGTACAGCTCAATTGACTCGGATCTTATTGTGAAAAAGTTGTGATAGTATTTTATGAAGTGCCTGTATTGGACTTTTCTACGTTTCAGGATTTTTTGATTGTCCATATTATAGGGGAGACTCTGCTGAAATTTTTCCAGAATAAGTACTTGCAAGGTTAAGGTTCTTGTAAGTAGAAGGTAACATTCGAGGATGAATGTTCATAATGGGGGGAGGATGTTGCACCCCATAAGTTTCAAACATTTAGTCGGCCTATTTGTTCGTTAGGTAGCATTTTAGAGTTGAATATGTACGAGGAATGGCCCGGGGAAAGGTCGATCGAGCGCGAAGACGGGATCGCGCGGGAGGAGGCCGGACCAGTTTCCCAGAGGGGCAACGTGGAACGGAGCAAGCTCCTCCGCGACAGCCACCGTGGAACGCCTGATATTCGGCGCATTGGGGTCTGTGCCATGGACCCTTGTCCACCGCCTCAAGTATATATAAGTTATCCCCTTTGATTTCATTTCATTCTCAACTTATATACCCGGCCAGCAGAGGGAAAACATGAGAGAAATCAATATTATCCATCTGTTTACGCCGTAAAATGATGCCCAAATTCAAATGAACTTCGAGTATCGAGGTATAAAGCTGTGAGGAGCATTACTATTGGAGTTAGTTTCACGAAATTCGCCTGGTGAATCGTCGCCCAGCCGAGCTAAAGTTATTGGAATTGCTCCAAACTAGTGTTCATACGATCACAGGCTTAATGTAAGCATTTTTCCCTTCTAGATTCCCGAGAAATTATGGGTTTTCGATTGTGATCCGCCAAGTTGAAATATAGTTAATATCTATACATAAAGTTATCATTTTCTCCGAATTTAGTATTGAAATCAGTCTCATTCTTCCTATAATATGATTTCATTTGGGAAGAGCAGTTGAATACGAGCTGAAACTCACCAGTTAATTAGTAACCGACAATCGAGGTATGTTAAGGCAGTTTCCTTCAGCAAGTTAGTTCCTATGGTATTATAACTCAGTCTAAATCCCAGTAAGAGAATCAGAAGTACATAATCATAAAGAGTTGTTGTTATTAGCTAAGACTAGTATTCTACGTTGTGTTAGGATTTGATTTGTCTATATAGCCCTCCGTGACTAACCCCTGGGTTACTAGCTGTGTCGACGCCCGCCTGGGGCGAGATGATGTCGCTCCAGAAAGAGTGGCATGTCATCAGCGATGGACGAAGATGGGGTCCCAGGTCCTCATAGAGTCCATTCCATGGCTGGACTATTATACATACGCCGTATCGGCACCACACCCCCTATAAGCCTGGTGCTCGGGGTGCAGATATCAGGAGTCACCACTGGACTTAGACACAGCTACAGTCAGGAGCCGAGCGAGCTCAGTTGCAAACCCAAGGGACTGGAAGGACGAATATAGCTACCAGTAAGACTCGTTATGACCTTGATAAGGGTATATAGATTGACGTGTACTCACTAAGGCTTATGGGGTCCAGGTGAGGTTCTTGTTTGCTTTAGTTATTGTTAGACTAGATAATAGAAACCCAGCTATTCAGGTATGACTTCTGTCCCCTTTCTTTCAGTCCTTTCAGCTTTATCCTTACTAATCAGTTATTTACAGTTATTGTCTTACATATTCAGTACCTATTGTATTGACGCCCTTTTTGGGGCGCTGCATTACTTGCCTGTAGGAACAGATAGACGAGGAGCAAGTCCTTCATAGCTTTCAGCCAGCATCGTCAGAACAGTTAACAACCTTCTTCTGGAGCCTGTAGATAGTAGGTTTACCCCTTTTGACTGTATAGTTTATGGGTAGGTCGGAGCCCTGTCGCGACCCTCATATAATTCCTAGAGGCTTGCAGATTGTATCTATTTCCCTGTGGTTAGCCGTTATTGGCTGTATGGGGCCTATATGTTCTTCAGTTTATGTGCTGGCCATGTGAGGCCTTGTTCAGCTAATAGATTAGAATCCTTGTCGACCGTAGTTTGGTGTAGTTATGGATTTACTTTACAGTCATAACTAGACATCATGGTGGTCTTGTCGGCCCGCATAGGATTCCCTGTTATTGGTTGTTCTGGTTAGCTGTTTTCTTTCACATGTGGCTATAAGGCCTTGTCGGCCGGAGGTTGTATTTACAGATGAGATATAGCCCGTTGTTTTCTTGATGTAAGAGTCAGTGCCAACCCTGCACCAGAAGTGCTTAGGCCCAGTCAGCTCAGTCAGTTCAGATCCTAGTAGGCACTAGGTGCTAGTCATGCCTCCTAAGGAGGGGCGTGACAAACTTGGTATCAGAGTAGGTCGTATCCCAGGGAGTCTGCAAATGGTGCTAAGTAGAGTCTTGTTTATGGATGTGTTGTGCACCACATACTATAGCCAGGAGTTTGCGAGGCATGATAGGATTGTTACTCTTTCTTCTTATCCAGTCATCCTATAGAGTTGACGGTATAGAGTTGAATCCCTAAGCTTACCATATTCATTAATCTACAGAGATATGGCAGACCCGTGACACCCTACGACTGGTAGGAGATTGGATATAACAGCAGGAGAGGGCACTAACAGGGTGCCTTAGCCAGAGTTAGCCCGGTCTGAGGGAAACAGGGAGGCTTCATCTCGGTCTCCCCAGCAATCTTCACCACATCAGGAGCCGCTCAGAGAAGCAAATGTGACAGCACCACCTCCAGCAGTCTCTATACCAGTACCATCGGATCTGGAGGATATGAGTGATGTTGTTATGTTAGCTCAGATGATGGCCGCACAGCGTCAGCCCGTAGTACCGGTATTTGCAAAATCTTAAGGAGGGCCTGGTAGCTCGAGGGTTCGAGAGTTCCTTGCACTGAGTCCCCCGCAATTCATAGGGAGAGATCGGGACGACCCTCAAGATTTTCTAGACCATTTGTAGCAAATTTTAAGGGTAATGCATGTCACCCCGACAGAATTAGTGGAGTTAGCAGTATTTCGGTTGCGGGACATTGCGGTACTATGGTATGAGAGCTGGTAAAGGTCCCGAGGCAGAGATATTCCCCCTCCGACTTGGCCCAGTTTCTCTGAGGCCTTCTTAGACCATTATCTGCCACGGGAGATCCGCCAGGCCAGGGTAGATCAATTTTTTCATTTGGAGCAGGGTTCAATGAATGTTCGATAATATGCTATGAGGTTTTATTCCTTGGCCATATATGCACCAGCCTTTGTGGATACCATGCCATCCAGGGTGCACCAGTTTATCATGGGGCTGAATCCAGAATATGTGGAGACCTGTATCACAGCTAATTTGCGAGAGGACATTAATATTGCTCGTTTATAGGCATTCACCCAAAATATTAAGGGTATCTGGCAGCGACAACGAGTGATAGAGAGGATAAGTCAGGAGCAGCGCCGCAGGAATAAACCTAGTGATATCAGACAGAGTCCCGGGGTGAACCCAGACCATAATTATCAGACAGACCACCTAGACCCCCACCTCCATAACAGCAGCAGGGGGGCAGGTTTGGTCTTCGGGAACAGCCAGGGCCTGGCGAGAGTTCACGGTCAGTAGGATCACAACATGAGAGGGGGTCAGAGTTGAGAAAGTTTATTGTACCACTTTGCCCTATTTTCATCCAACGTCATTCTGTGGAATGCAGGTATGGTTC
>JACEIK010011248.1:0-11887 GCA_018107945.1 Datura stramonium
TAAAAAGGCATGAAAATGTACATAATTAAATACATAAACAAGACAAAACTAAGTTATAAAGTATCACTTTGGCATGTAATTATGCCCAAGATCAGTCTGCTCCTTGGAAGCCAGGTCGAGGCCCTCCCATTTGGTTACCCATATATTGGCATTCTAAATCATATTTTGGTGGTTAAGGCTCTCTTTCATATTGCAAGGAGCCTCGCATTTCCACAACATTTACCACCTTCATACCTGCTCCCATCACATGCTTGGTCATCAACTCTAATTGTGCCATCATCTTGGAAAGAGTCTCATCCCACTCATCATCCCTTTTTCGCAACTCCTCCGCCAATGCACTTGAGCTGATCTCATGAGTAGACACACTCGTCTCCCTTGTGTGCCAAGCCCTATTGGTTTTTGTCATTTGGTCAAGGAGAGCTTTGGCTAACCCATATGTTTGGTCCATAATTGATCCCCCAGCTATGTTGTTGGAAACGAATTTGTTAATTGAGTCAAGGTCCCTATAGAAGCTTTGGAGAAGTACTCTATCCGGTAATCCATGATTTGGGCAAAAAGCAACCTTCTTTTTAAACCTTAACCATGCCTCATGCAAAGGTTCTCCTTGTTCTTGTGGGAAGTTTTTAATATCATCCCTCAGTTGTAACATCTTTGAGAGAAGGAAAAACTGATCTAGAAAAGCCTCGATTAACTCTTGCCACGAAGTAATACACCCCGAAGGAAGTTGCTCCAACCACATTGTTGCCTCCCCCGTCAATGAGAGAAGGAAGAGTCTCAACCTTATTGACTCTTGACTAATATTTGTGATGTTGAAGAGCTGGCAAATTTCTAAAAAATTCCTCAAGTGTCGATTTGCATCTTCGCTTGTTTTGCCACCGAAAATCCCTTTCATTTGAAATAAGTGCAACATGGTGCTAGTAACATGGAACACCGCATTCCCTACTATCAGTGGTAGGCAAATAGCTCCTGCAACTTCCGACATCACCAAATTATCTTCTTCAAGCTCCATGTTCCCCTCCACTGAGCTATCTCCTGCTTGGGAGTGATGGCTCATGAGGTGGTGAGATCCTAAAAACACAGCAGTAAATCAAATCAAATAGCTACGATCCACACTAATTCAATTCAGCAATCAATCACTAGATTATCAAGCGCTAGTCCCCGACAATGGTGCTATTTTTGATAAACTTCAAAATATATTCTTAAATCAAAGAATATACATGGTCGTTGTATCAAAACAAGTAACCCTACGAGTGCTGAGGTGGAATCCCATGAGGACTAGAGAGTGATGAATTCAAGCGTCGATTGAGAAATTGATATTAGCTTGCACCATATAGATTTAACATAAAAACAAGGAAAATGGGGAGAATAAACTTTGTAGAGAATTACACAAATTTCTTTAGTGAACTAAAAGTAAAAGGATCAACTAAGTTGTTGACAATATTGTGAAATACTAGAGGTGCGGTGTAGAGGAAATACTAATTAGATCCGGATGGGCCAGATCATCTTCATAAGTTCAATAAGTGTAAATAATCTAGGGAAATAGGTGGCCTCAGCTTCCCAGCCTATTGACTACCCCTAGCTAGAGTTTTCTCGAACTCTAGCTGCGATTTAGCGCACCCGAATTGAATTGGATCAGCAACTTCACTATTCCTAGCTATTAGCTGCAAACTAGGAAGGAGAAAGTAATTTCAGTTATTACTAGCTTAATTTTACAATCTCTTATCCATACCCACTACTAGATTCCTTTCCAATACTTAATTATTCTCTCCCGAAAAACAATCAAGCAAGTATAGATAGACCCATATCATCATCAGTGGATCTTCATTAATAGATTGAAAGGAATCCAATAGATTTACACTTAATTGAACATTAAGAAGTTAACTCTAGCCATACCCAACCCAATTAAGTATTCATCATCGCATACCTATAGTTAATGATTTTAGCTACTCACAGTTAAGAAATTTCAAAAACACAATCATCAATAGCATCAGTGAATTTAACAAGAGTAGATAAATCAAAAACACAATTATCCTTCACTACAGCTGAAACTTAATAATATCAAAGAAGAAAATAGAGCAGAGTATCTTCAACAAATTTCAATCAAAATCCCTTTCTCAGCTAAGAGATTGTCTTTCACTAAAAGAGGAAATAATGATGTGATTTGTACTTGGCTTTTCTCTCTAATTCTATATCTTCTTCCTCTCCCTTTTCTCTTCTTTTCTGCGGAGTACTTCTCTTTCTATTTATACCCTGAAAAAGGGGGTTCTTTTCCTTCCTTTTTCAGAAATGGACAATTACACCCTTAAAGGGATCATTCTAAAACCGGCGAAGGTACCAGCAGTTCTCCGGTGAAATCCGTGAACCGCCGGATACTTTCTCTTCTACTACAGTCATTTCTAGTGAACTTCGGCAATTCACCTGGCATTTCGCTGATGCCAATCCGTGAACCGCCGGACATTCAATGGCAATTCTAGAATTTTCTAAGTGTCATTCGGCTACTGCACCGGCATCTCGCCTTTGTTGACTCGTGAACCGCCAGTAGCATTCCTCCCTTGAGACAGTGACCTTCAGTTTTTAACCAGCGTTTCGCCGGTTAACACTTGTGATTCGCCGCTTATACTCATTTCCTCCTTTTAAATCCATTTTTTCTCTTTTCTTCAAACTTAGGCATCTGCACACAACAAAAGCAAAAAGGGAATAAAATCCACATAATCAACTTGAGAACTAGACAAAAACTCATGTTTTAGAGTCTATGAGTTGGTAAATTACTAACTTATCATGGGGTGATAGAGGCCTAATGCTTAAATGGGTATGGGGATTGATTGTTCCCGTGTAGTTAAGTGGGGTTAAGTCAGAGTAACCCCAAGGAATTAAAAGGACCCAATTTTCCCGATGATAGATCGGGTGGCGCTATTCTTAAGGGTAAATCGTCATTTTATCCCTTTTCATGTTTGTAGGTAATACTTTTATATGATGTGAGTGAGTGTTTGAGAGTTTTGATATTGGATTGCATTTTGAAGCATTAGGGACGACGACCAGTGGCTATTCGCTAGTCAGGTCCGGCAAAATGCCAATGAAACTCCATTTCGGGCAAATATTGGCTTTAGGCCACAACCTTGACACCCCGTCATATCGGCGCTTCATGGATCACGATCGGGGGTTCATCGATAAGTCGCTGGTGGAAAGGTTTCCATCCCAGTGTTCTGCCTATCACCAGCGGTTCATCAATGGTTCGTGGATAACCTGTTGCGGTTCAACGTCATTTCGTCGGTGCTTCTAGTTCATTCTTGCTAATTCTTCCTCTTGTTTCTCATTTAATTTTTAAAGTAGTTGTTGGTTGTTTTCATTTTTATCCTTAAAAAATACAAAAAGAAATATTGTGGGTGTCACTAACATTGTGTTTGAAGAAAATGACTTCATCCAATAATCCCAGCTAGGGAAAAGCCCCAGCCTCCTCATCCAGAAAGGGAAAAGGAAAAACAAAAGCATCCGCAGCACCCACCAACTCTCGGGAGGCCATCATGTTCTGTGTTCCCGACATGAGGGGACAATATGCCATTTGCAAAGGCCGATCAATCACCGTAGAGAAGAGATTTTATTTGATGGGGATGCATAGTGACCTTCCCAACATCACAGCGCATTTCATGAAAGACAATGGTATGCTTTTGCCAATCCTCTCCCAGATTACTATCCAAGCTTAGTCCCGGAGTTCTACGCCTCCTACCAAGCTAGGCAAGAGAGCATGAACCACAAGAGAAAGGTAGATGAATTTCCCTTCCTACCTTCAGTTATGGTGCGAGGAGTGGAGATCGACATTACTCCAGCAGTGGGAGGATGAGCTTGACACCGGCCTAGAATATATGGAAAGAATTGCTTATAAGGAGAACCAATTCTCATGGATAACTCCCATCATTGCTGTAGACACACCCTTCTGGGATACTATGGGTGGCAAATTTCTTTCCATGATCTTAAATTTGAGGCCAAGCTATGGTTAGACTCTGTGGGCGAATCATACCATCAAAGAATGAGCAACGGGTTAGCTTGGAAGCAGCTATCCTTATTTCATGCATCATGACAGGCGTCCCCGTAAACTTTGAGGAGATTGTGGCTCTACAAATGAAGAGGAGAGCAAGGCATACCAGCACCTCCATGCCATACGCCGTGCTCATTTCTCAACTATGCTTGCAAGCCAAAGTGCTATTGTTCCCAGTTGAGACCCCTAGTCCTTCTTCGGGTGTAACCACAATAGATAAAAAAAAGGGATGCTGAGGCACCCAAGGTCAAGCGGAAGAAGATGCAGGCCTTTGATTTTCCAGAAGGATCTTTATGTCATGGTTTTGAGCAGTCTACATGAGCCCCAGATTTTAACATGCCTCACCTAGAAGCTTCGGGCCAAACCTCCACTGACATACCTCTTAGGGGAGCATCACCCCCTCCAACATCCTCCCAACCGAGCGGTCTCCACAAGCTTGTGTAAATGACCAACTCTCATGAGAGTCAGCTTCAAAAGTTGGCTAGGAGCCTCCCTACACTCATCGCCAAAACGGTAAAAAGGGAAATAAAGTCCATATACGAGAGTCTTACCACATTGTGCAAAAGGGTAGATGTTGTGGAGGGGGTTGTCACTCCACTCCAGACTGAAGTAAGGGAGTAAAAAAGTTGGACAACCATGGAGGTTCCTGACTTGAGTGCTCTTAATGCTGCAATGACTGCCCCTTCTATAGTTCGAGGCCCCATTTATGATTTTCTTGAGGGATTAGGGGATGAAACAGAAGATCTGGGTGTTGAAGGATTTGATGGGGAGGTAGGAGTAGGTGCAACTGATGATGTGGATGAGAAGGAGTTACCTACTCAAGAAGTTTCTCGCCCCCTTTATTTTGCATGCTTACATTGGGGACAATGTAATATTGGAGTTGGGGGTGAGATGAGTGTTTTTCTAGGTTGTTATTTGTGAATTATTTTGTTGGTTTGATGTAGCCCTTGTAGGGATTTTTTTTGTATCTGATGTGGAGTTGTGAGGCTTTGTGGGGTTCATTTTAACATTGTTGATGATTGCCCTTGTCGGGTTAGTTGTTTTGATAAAATTTTGAATGAATGAAATGAATGATTTTTGGATGTTAGTGCTGTGAAATAGATCTTTGCTTTGAATTGACAAATTTTGCATTGTGATCCAAATTTTTATTATAAATCTTGGTATTCGCCTTTGTAAATAGTATATAGTAATCAGACTCCGATGGTTTTCTTCATACCATGGTTCTTTCTCAAAGAGCATTTTATTTTTCTTTTCTTTTTGTTATCGAACCGAGTTGGCGCTTTTCGATGATAGATTGTGAGGTGACTCTCGTAAGAGAATATACCATGTCTTTCTTTGATTCTTCTGTGGAGCTATTTTGACAGGTACCACAAAAAATTTTAGGATGTGGCATGAAAATGAAAAAAATTGGGGCATTTGAAATTAGAAATTTAGCACTCTCTTGTCATATATTGTAGATTCCATGTTTGGCTTGTGAATTTGCATGTTCTCATGTTTTGAACCTAAATCGTGTGATTATAATGACTTGTGTGGACTCTTTTTGTGTGATGCCTTGTGTGGTAAGGATCTTTGTGAATCTCATGCATCTCTTCTTGTCTAGAACTTTCCGTAAGTGTGAGTCAAGGTGAAATCCTAGATGTAGCTACACTTAGAACATGATTTTAGGCTTTTATTTGACTAGTCACTCTACCTAAAATGACCTCTGAAAAGGTCTTCCCTTGCCAGCCAATATTGAGCCTTTTGAATTGTTTATTCTTAGAAACCACATTACAAGCGAATTTCCCCTTTTTGATCCCCTCTTTTTGGCACCAAATCTCCCTAATTGCTAGTGGTAAGCGAATGATATTAATGGGGGATGAAATCCCAAAGACGTAAGGAGAGATAAGGAAATAAGTGAGAAAGAGGAAAAGAGACTAAGTTTGGGGGTTTTCAAGAAAGGGGGAAATATGAGAAGCCTAAATTTGAGGTAGCACCAAATTGTGAGAAACAGGAATGAAATAATGAGTTGAGAAACCTTAAGGTACCAAAAGAAAAAAAAATAGAAAAGTGAAATGGTGTTACCTCTTGCTTAGACAAGGCTTAATGTGATAGCCAAAGGAGCTACAAGGAAGGCCTTTTAGAAATAGAAAATGAAAATAGTTGGAAAAGGAGGAATAAAGTGGAGTGATATTAAAAGTTAGATGGGAAGGGTTAAAGCGTTCATGCAAAGGCATTTGGGAGATTCTAGTCACTAGAGCCAAATAATTGTCCTACCATTATCCCTATCCTTCATCATGACCCGCAAGTCCTAATTTATTTTAAGTGTAGTTGCTCTACATTAGTGGCGAATTACACGAAGGGAAAGCCTATGGGTCAAGTTGTGTGCATGGAAATTTTTTTGGGAGAGTGAGTGTAATCATCTTTTTCTATAATCCCTTCTGTGTGCATCGACTCATGATAAAGAAAAGGGATTCTCTCTCTCTTGAAGTGAGTGGCATCATCCCGTTTTGAGGACACACTTGCATTGAAGTAAAGGTATGATTAAGGCGTGAGTAGTGAGAGCTCTAAGGCAAACTTTGAATGTACAGTGATTATGAATTGAGATGCTATGTGTACTTGATTGGATAAGATATGCCCTGGTTTTGCAAAATGAAAGTATTTGTGACTCATGCCTTTGAATTGTGGTTGCGTCTTGAAACATATCCACATTTTTAGGGGGAAATTTCTTTTCCTTTTCTGTGATTTAGTGAGCATTTTTGGGTTGTCATAAGTTAAGTGGTCATTGATGCATAAACTCTTGTGGAGTGGCATGTTTCTCAACTGATAAGAATTGCATTACTTGAGGAAAAGCAATGGTTCAAGTTTGGGGGTTTGATGAGTTGGTAATTTACCAACTTATTAGGCTCTTAAGCATGAGCTTTAGCTTAGTTTTTAAGTTATTTAGATGAATTTTATGCCCTTTTTGCCTTTTTATGTGCAGGTATCTGAGTTGAAGAGAAAGAGCAAGAAGTGGAGTAAAAAGGATGAAATCAGATGAAAACCGGTGCTCCACTAGAGGACACCGATTAAACGTTGACCAAATGCAGGTAACCACTGGTTTGAGGAGAAAATGCAACCAGCGGCCCTCAGACATCAATTGATGACTCGCTGGTTCAATTGCTGACAAGTGTTGGATCTTACTGGATCGAGGAGGAAATTAATTGGCAGATCATGTATGGGAGTCAGCGAACAGCTGAAGGCATCACCAAAAGGTCTTGGAACATCACTGGATTGCAAAAGAAAAAGAACGGTGGTTCACAGATTGCAATTGGTTCACAGATTGCAATCGGTGAACTGGCGGTTCTGTTGCAAGTGAAAAAATGCCTAAACAGGGGAAATTACATTTAGCACTGAAAAAGAGGAGATTCGTTGCCCTATTTGTATATATATTCTCAAAGAAAGTACTCTATACATATCTTTTATCTTTTGAACATTCCTTTTTCTTGGGAAGGAGAGGAAAAACCCCATTGGAGAAGAAATTTGAATATTGCTCTCTACTATTTTCATCTTCTTCCTTAGCAAGGTATAATCATTGTTGCAGACATATTTTGAACTTGATTTTTCTTGCTCTTAGTAATGAAATCATTGAGTTTATTAATGAATATGCACTTTAGTTTCTTAATTATAAGTAGCTAAATCATTAGCTAGAGGTGTTTGATGATGAGTGTTTAATTAGATTGGATATTGCCAGATTCATCTAGATTCATCTTAATATTACTAAATTGTTGTAAATCTGTTGAATTCTCTTCAAATTATAATTGATTTCCCATAGTTGCAAATATGAGTTTGGTTTTCTTACTTGATTTTGACTTGAAAAAAGAAGAATTAAGTAATTGAAAGAAAATTTGATAGTGGGAATGGATGTGATCGTGTGTATGTTGGGCTAGAAATAGCCAAAACCCATACTCATAATCCTAATTAGTGGTTGATGGCTAGAAATAGCTCAACTACTAACCTAAACTTCATTGGGCTAATTGAATTATGACTTGAGGTTCGAAAGGACTCGAGAAAAAGGTGACCAAGAGGTTCAAAAAACATCGGACACCATCTTATCCAAAGTTATTTACACTTATTCACAACAATTTATTGATCTAGCATATCCTCATCTGGTTAACACCCAATCTACACCACACCTCTAGTCTTCACTCATCATTGTCTCTCAATTTTTGTTGTTTTTCTATTTAAACTAGCTGAGTTAGAACCCACCATATTATTGACTTCATTTTTCCCCAAAAAATTTATTGTTTTATTTCATTTTATTTGGTGCGAATTAATTCAAATTTCCTAAACAATGCTTGGGCAAATCATTCACTGGTCTGTGTGTTATTCGACCTCGACGTTCGTCGAGAATATTTGTTTTGAGCAACGACTGTTTACGCTCTCTCATCAAGAGGGGTGTAGTTTGGACGTTATCATGTCCCAAATTATTATTCAGAAAAACTTTCTAAATTCTAACCCTGCAGAAGATTGAAGATAGGGGTTTCAGTTAGTTAAAATATTCGTTAAATCTTGTTGAATCCCCTAAATTTACATGATTATCCCTAGCTGAAATTCATGTCCTAGTTTTATTTATACAGTTGCTTTCTTAGTATTGATCTTTAGCATGATTTTGAATGAAACTAGTATGATTTAGAATTCAGATATAAATATTGTATTAGTATGATATTTTACTCGAATTTTGAATGCTGGTACAGATAGATGAACAGAAAGTTAATGCGATAGTATATTCAATATTACAATTTCAGTCAATACTCAGTATACTTTGTATCCTCCAAAAATG
The DNA here is from genome assembly GCA_018107945.1 of Datura stramonium. Classification (NCBI taxonomy): domain Eukaryota; kingdom Viridiplantae; phylum Streptophyta; class Magnoliopsida; order Solanales; family Solanaceae; genus Datura; species Datura stramonium. The sequence goes on from JACEIK010011248.1 coordinate 8,832, forward strand.
TCAGCTGATCAGTTTGACTTTTATTAGTCTTTTGAGAAACTCAATAAACTCAGTAAAAATCAGTTTATCAATTTATTAGATGTTCTTTAGACTATTACGACGCTTTTAGATAAAACAGCTCTGACAAGTCTTAGAACATAGTTTCTTTTAGATCCTTAGACTCCTTCTAGATAAGTAGTTTTGACTTAGTCTTAGGACATAAGTTTTGAGCTATTAGCACAGTTAGACATATTTAGGATTTCCAGTGGGAGTAGTACTTAGCACCAAGCGGTCTGGGGTTCAGCGCACCAGGTTTCCAAAACTATATTGCCACTAGAGTTTATTAGCCCAAAGGGGCCCCAGACAGTGATCTCTCAATTTATCCATTATACCCTGGCAAGGTATAGTAGGCCTTCTTTGATGAGGTGTATACATCGGACTTCATGTTTAGCTCACGTGGTTATATGTGGATTATAGTTTCTCCCACAACATAGTACAGTCAGACCAGTTTAGTTATGATTTTCAGTTCAGTCCCGTTTCTTCATATTTCAGTCTGTTTTTACAGTATGACAGTGCGGCTTACTGTTACTCAGTATATGTATGTTTTAGTTCCTTCTCTCATACTTAGTATATTTGAAGTACTGAAGCATACTTTTTATGCTATATCGACTTATGATATAGGCTCAAGTACTCAACCTCAACACCACAGCTAGTCTCTCGGTGATTCCCAATAGCTTCAATGGTGAGTCCTTATCTGTCGAGGGCTGGAGTTCCGTCTTCAGTTGTATTTATCTTGTTTTAGTTAAGACATTAGAGTTAGCTGGGGGTTATTCCTAGCAACTCATTAGTTCATTTTAGAAGGCTTTCAGACAGTATTCATAGATTCAGCTTGGGTTTTTAGATTTTGTACATATTTTGTCATTATTCAGTATTAGTTTATTTCGGTTGTCAGTTTCTGCTTTATTATAATTATTTTCAGCAAATCAGTTTTAGTAGAAATATGCTTTACTAGGGTTTTCTTGGGATTACTTGTGATCCTAAGTGTCATGTCGTCCAGGGTGTGAACTCGGGGGGTGACACATCAGATAGTAGTGGCTTTTCAGACCTAGACAAGTATGTTCAACTTTGTGATTCAGCGTTGTGAGATTATTGCTTGATATACGCTTCATGAAATTTATTCTTCCGTTTAGTCATTCTTATGTTGATTTCTGCTTGATTATACTCTTAAGTCGTGTTATGTATGTACCACGGGCTAGCTTGGAGCCATTCATGGTTCTAGGTCTTGTGTCTCGATTCGGAGTCCCAGCTCGGATCGTGATAGTGTATTGCTAGGATCGTTCACCCTCCTAGGGTTGTGTCACCTCCTTTATGAATGAAATAAATGTCATATATTTTCTACATTTTCTCATCTATCTTTGTTGCAAACAAGTCCCCAGACTTAAATGCACCGATTTTGTCGAAGCCAAGTGATACATTCCTCGGACTCAAATCATAAAAAGTTTCCCAAGTGATGCAGTCTCAGGACTCAAATTGTAAATAGCTCCGGATAGGTGATGCTTCAGACTCAAATAATAAAAGCTATCACCTTCATTTATAGGAAGCAGTTTTCATACTCAACTCGTAAAAGATTCAGAAAAGAAATATTGTTCTTAAAAAGTTTGAGACATCCTCCCATAAGCACCTAATCAAAATAAAAGGCCCTTCTTTTCGAAGAATCAGGTGCTTCTCCCTGGATTTCTTTCTTATGAACCAGCTGATTAATTTCCAAGCATAACACATGATTCAATGTCATGTATTTGAATTTAGAAAAGAACTTGGTCCCCCCCCCCCAAAATAAAAAAAAAAGAGGACCACAAAGCAGAATTGTAATACCTCGAAAGCTCTAAGATCGGACCCGAGGATTGAAATGGAGAAAATAGGAATTTCTGCACCAAGTCACAGAACGAGTCGTCTAGTGACCGGTAAGGTGTACCACGAGTCGTTAGGTGACTCGTGGAGTGAAGGGAGAGTTGGCTGGTTTTTGAAATTTGGGGTTGATCACGAGACAAGCCACGACTCATGGTCAAGGTAATGAGTCGTGGAGTTAGCCGTGGTTAGGAGCCGACTTGAAGATAGAAATTTTATGCAGTGAACCCAATGACCATTCACAATGGGTCTTTAGGTACACCACGAGTCGTGATGTCCTTCGTGGTGACTAGCAGAGGTAAGTTTTCTAGTTCTAGCAATGAATGCAGACGACGAGTTGTCCCCTCAGGCAACGAATCGTCCAGTCCCTCATTGGAACTGGCAATATGATTTTTCCTGCGAATTTAGTAAGGGCTTTTCTGTAATTTCTAAGACATAAACTACGTCGTCTTAAGCTCATATAGGTATGTTTTAAGAGGGTTTAACTCATTCTAAACCTATCCCTCTCCATGCATGCAGGCCTAGAAGTTCCTAAGGGTGATTAAGCCTAGAAACTCATCAATTCTCCTTCAATTTCCTTTGGACATTCAAGAAGGTTGAGAAATCAGATTTACCCAGGTGTGTGAGGCTATGAATGAGATTTCCTTTCACTCTCATGCTGTAAATTCTTCTCAATTCCACGAATTTCAATTCTAGATTCAAGTTTCATGATCTTACGGGGTTTATTCAATTCTTGTGAAATTCTCTATGATCTATCTATGGGTCAATTCCTTTCATGTATCAAATCATTTTTTATGATCTACGTGTAGATTTTATAACTACTTTTTTTATAAATTGATAGTTTCAAATTTTAATTATTGCTAATTACGTATGCTTCATGAAAAGTCAAGTTTGATTCTATTATGATCTTGATATTATCAAGCCCTAAATTATGATTTATGATTTATGATATAATTTCTCTTAAGTACTCATGATGGATTTATGAATATCAAATATATACATATTTTACATGTATGCATGAATTTCATGATTTATGGATTTATAACTCTTAGCCAACTCATAGGCCTTTATTCATGGCTAATCATGTATTTAAAGTGGGATCCATCATGTGTTATTTTATCTAGTCATGAATTTCATGAATGATTTTACCATTACTATGTGAGCCCTCACGA
>JACEIK010011251.1:0-38342 GCA_018107945.1 Datura stramonium
GCAACTTGATATGTGATCTATCATTTGTACCTAATTTGATACACCAAATTCTTTTTCCTCGAAAGATTGGACCTAAGCAAAAATTGGACAAGTTTTAATCTAATTCATTTATCAGTCAAATCTGATTTAATTCATTCAAATATAGTCCAATCTTCCTAGTGAAAAATTGTTTTCTTTTACGCTATGTTCATTTCATATCACTTGTTTCAAACAAAATTTACATTTCTTTACTCACTTTTTCAAGATAAAACATGTTTTACATAAATTTGTTCGATTAAAAAAAATCAAGCCTAAAATTTTGAGAACATAAAAGAAGAATGTATATCACAAAAGAATCATAAAAAATAAAGTCTAAAAGAATTAAATTATGAGAATATTGAGAACATAAAAGAAGAATGTATATCACAAAAAGAATCATAAAAAATAAAGTCTAAAAGAATTAAATTATGAGAATATAAAAGGAGAAAACAACATCAAAAAATTAATTTTAAAACAATTTTCACTTATAAACTCACATTATTTGAGCATTCCATGAATCCATGATCTCTAAAGTAAATCTCAATTCAACAAAGAAGAAGAAGGAGGAGGAGATAGAATAGAGAGAAGAGATAGAGAAGAAATTTGAGAGTAATAATGAAGAAAAATAAAAATCGAGTACCTAAAAATACTACATTAACTTGAAAATATTGAGAGAATGAGAATCGCATTACAATTGAGATTTTCTTTAAAAATTAAATTGGTCAACAATATCATTCAGTAGACTTTTAGCTTTTTCTTTTTTTTTTTTGTTTCCCGCTCTGTACCGTTTGGTATTTACTTGAAATCGATTAATTTAAATTTGCACGAAAAAATCCCACATTGGGAAGTAAGCGCCTACCAAAGGCCAAAGGTCGGATCCAAAAATTTTAGCAAAAGGATTCAATATTTTTAAATGACTAAAGAAAAAATTCGACGAATGACTCATAAAGATAAATTAATTAATTTTTCAAAATAAAAATAAAATAAATGCTGAAAACATTTAAAGGAAAAAGGAAAAAATCATAATATATATGATAAAATGTGAAATATACTAAATATGATTTTAAAATTAACTAACAAATAAAAGGTCATAAAATATGTCAATTGCTCTATTGAGTATGGGACCAAAGACTACTCTGGAAAGGGGATCCAATCCCACTTCAAACCCAAAAAAAATAATTATTGCCTATAATCGGATTCGAATCGCCAATCAAGGCAAAGACCAGAACCCCTAACACTGAGCTAAGCTTATAATAAAGTAGTCACAAGTGGGTTCAATACATAATATGTATACGTAAAACTCGAATTCACCTCATATATATAATGAAATTTTTGACGAAGGAGTTTGAATGAACCTTCCGCCCCTTAGTTTCGCCTTGCCAAAGGCGCATTCATTAGACTTCTGGTCTATTCATGACTGTAACTAACAAATTATGTCATATTTGCTCACATTACAGTTAAACTTCGTTATAACAACATTTCACTTTAATAAAGATAATTTTTTTCTAACTTATTTTCACATAATATTTTACTTTCTATAACAACATTCTACCTAAAATGGTATACAGTAGTGGCATTCAGTATAGCAATACACTCTTGTAAAATTACCTCTATAACAAAGATACTAAATATTGAATAATATTTTGTAAGAAATATATTATGTATAAAAATAAAATATTAATAATATTATTATATTAATCTTAATATTAAATTTTACAAAAAATCAGGTAGAGTTTTTTCTGTTTTTAAAAATTATATTAAAATAGTGCCCACCAGTTATGATCATAACTTCACGAGGAAAGACTAATGGTGTTTGCTTTATTTTATATTCATATTGTTTCTATTTTTTCCGTTTAATTGGTTAACAAATATATTTTTATTTTTTGGTACACAAAATTGTTAAACTAGATATTTGCATACTTTTGATTATAATACCTAAATGAGATTTAAACACCAAATGTCATGGTATATATATAACACCACCTCACTATAGCAGCCACAAAATTTTGCATAAGCGCTACCACTCTATAAAAAAATTTGACCGCATTAATTGAGCTCTTGGGTGAATAAGTGGATTTTAAGAGGTCATTTTGGTTGGTGAAATAAAATACAGTTTCGAAATAATTTATGAAATTATTTTTTACGTGTGATAATAAATATTATTTAACTTCAATTAGTTACTAAATTAGTCAAAGCCTTTATTTTTAAAAACTACATGGGCAAATGGCATGGTAGGGTGATCTAAGCTAAGCTTTTTACTTATTTTGATCTTCCATAATCAAGATTTTATTTTCTTCAAAAAAAAAAGTTCTCTACTTAAATATTTGAAGATGAGACAATTGAGCAATATAATTTTTTATTTTAATTTATGAGATAAAATTAAACAAAAATACGTTTAGTAAAATAATCCATGAGAAATAGTTACAAAATCAAATGTAGAAACGTAATAAAATTATCATTAAAAAATAATCAACAACTTATAAATTAAATAATCACTTAATAAAGTAAAAGAAATTGGAAATGATGTTAAATACTAAATCAAAAATATAAAATTTTAATAACAAATAAATATATACTAAGGGTTAAATGGGCGGGGCAAAACTTGGTTAAATGGGGTAGGACAGAGCTGGAATCTAAATAGCGCAACAGTTAAACGATAGGGTAGGGCTAGAAAACACTTTAATAGGGGAAGACTTAACCCACCCCACTGGCCTCGTAACGCTCCATTCTCATCCCAATTTATATATATCATTCAAGAAAAAATTAATAGGGATTCCAATTTGACTAATATAACCTTATGAACTTGTTTGCATTGTAACTTCAAATCGATAGGTACTTTTTGAAAATAGACAATAATCATTTTTTCACATTCTAGAGTGAATTAAGTACACCTTTTCCAATCGCCCCCATGAAGATGTAGACGCCGGATTTTATAGGTATCCACATCCAACCGAATTCTTTTAGGTTAAAGAATCTCTTTTTAGTTGCTCTGGGAACAATTAGGAGATTCTCTAAAAGAAATAATGGGGTTCTGCTTTTGGCGGAACATGCTTGGTCCCGCTTAAGGGGTCAAATCAATACATTCTAAGAAGAAAGACTCGAAATATCAATCTCTATACCAAATCTCATCAATCGAATCATTGTTCGCGACCCAAGATTCTATTTTATCATCATCAATTGAATCCCTGTTCACGTTTTTCTTTTCTTATCAATGAATAGACTTACTTCTATATCACTTAGATGAACGATCAATTATTTTTTGAGTTTCTAAGTTGACAACCATTTTAAAATAAATAATTTTTCATATACTTATCAAATAAAAGGAGATGGAGAAAATAAATAATAGCATGTAAAATCCAAATAAAAGAGAAGACAGGAACAAATTAAATACTTAATATTGTGTTGACTCAAAAATAGTGTAATTAATTCAAATTACACTTTTTTCTTTAGAAGTTTTCATTTTATTTAATTTGTATATTGCAAAAATAGTTTATTTGCTTCTTATGTATTTGATTTCTGAAGTCAATTGGAGAATTAACAACAGGCTTATGATATGACAGTAAACAAAATTCAATTAAATTAACAAACTGGAAAAAAAAAATAGAATAATTATTCTACCATAGATAATTAGGGATGAAACCTACTTTCAGAGAAGGAAAACTAAAACAGGAAGAAGAAAGAGAACAAACCAGTGTGGAAGGGTTCTCGCTTATCAAAAGTATGTTGGGGAAGTGGGATGAGCCCCGAAAGCCCTTCTGACAACGCCGCTTTGCCATCTCGATGTCAACTCGTCACATTTTGGGGTTAAAGATAGCCAGAAAGTACCACAAACCACCATAGGGAAAAAGAAATTTTCTAAGAGAAGTTAGTAATACAAAGTAAAACACTCTTATCTTTACGCCTAGAGAGTGTATCTAATCACAAGTAAATGATGTCTTAATAATAACATAATTATCAATAAACCGGTATCTAAACCTTATTTTAGATCACATGTTTCAAAATGTACTTCAATTCTTTCTCATGACATAAATTCGAATAGAGGAGGTCTAGATTTAATTTGTGTCAAAGGACATTCTTTATTGCTTAATCACTCTTCCAATTCAAATATCATACAAACTTAAAAATGAAATCAAAGAAATAACAAAGTTCTTAATAATAACATAATCATTAATAATTATATATCTAAAGCTTATTTTAGATCAATTGCTTAGTCACTGGTCCAATCAAACAAACAAATGAATAACAACCCAAAGGTAATATCATAAATGGGGTTTGGTAGAATATCCGCAGAATTAATACCCGTATTCTCTTTGTCCTATCAAACACCATCAAAATTTTAAAAATGGAATCAAAGAATACTAAAAATGAAATCAAATTCCCGGCTCGGCTCGCTTACCGCTTCGGGTCCCCGACATTGTTTCCATATTGATTTGATTCAAGGCAAATAATATCTTGTTAAATTCGAAAGGATTCAACTTTAAACTTTTCTATTTTATCCTTAATAACAGACTTTTTTAATCACACATATGTTATGTCACATTTCAAATCACAAGTTTTAAAAAAGGCAATAATTTATCACTTAATTTCTAATTTACCCTTATAATTAACTATAGTTATTTCTCAAGACATTGAATTTATTATATTCAAGGGGCAATAGAATTGCTCCTTGAAGAGTGTGCAAAGTCAATACTGAATAAATAAATGGAGAATATTTTTCATATTTTATACTAATAATTTAACTTTAAATTTCTCATTTTATTAGATTTTTAGTTACACTAGTATCAACTACTTATTTTAGATCACAATTTTTTTTTTTATTCTTATAAAATTCCGTGCTCTACAAAATATAATACATAAATTAATGTAATATATCATAATTTAAAAATAAAAAATAAATAACTTTCTACTAGAGATTGATCATAATAATTAGCTTTCAGAGACATTAAAAAGGGAAAGATTTTGTAAGGCTACTTACCTTGAAATAAGTAGAAGAGGAGGAGAAGCAAACACCGCCGGGATATTGTCAGCGCCATGCTACGCGCTGGGTGGGAAAAAGAATTGTCTATGGATTTTTTTAATAATTGATACCCTACCATTATTATCGATATATTTCTTAATTTTTTAAATTGATCCTGTGTTTCTTTTTTGGCAAGATATCACCTCCCTTGAGTTTTCAAGAAATGGAGCTTTTTAAGAGACCCGAGGAGGATACGTGGCATCGCAAATATGACACGTTTATTAATAAAGTCCACGTATACAACACTCTGTTAAACTAGTACTTTTTCCCAACTCGTACTACTTATTTTTGTTTTTTTGTCTTTCCGTATTAAAAATCGGATTAAATTTTTATATGGAGAGTAAAGTGTTTATTAAAAAGAGGTAATATATGCATCAATTGGAAATATCTAATTAAGAATGAATAAATACCATAAAATAATTCCTTTGTTTTGAGAAAAATATTTCGAACCGATAAACAAAACAAAGTAAGTTAATGTGGAAAAATTATACAAAAGAAATAATGTGCATGTTCGTAGAATGATAAATAGATGATGCAAAAATATTTCACATAAATTGAAATTTAAGGAGTAATAAGTATTATCGTTAATTGATAAACATAAAAACTCATAGATTGATGACAACAACTATTCACAATAATAATACTTCATTCAATTGGTCTTTTTTCAATGAGATGCCTTCGACTTCTAAATTTTGATTCATAGAATCACTATCAAATGCATATTCATCCATTTATTAGCTATGTCTTTTTTTTAGTGAATTAAAAAGGAACCGGTGTCAAAGTCTTTACTAGAGGTTAGCAAGCAAATGACGAACACGCGCGGCGTTTGTTTTCATTTATATGACACTATTTTCTTATTAATTCATTTAAAAAAATATGATACTTATTATATTCGGAGAATATTTAAAGTTTTTTCCATTGTCTAATATATATTGACATTTTTCATAGTGTCTTTGGCAGTTAGTTGAGGTGTGAAAAATCTTTTTTACGCATATATAGCAGTATTGAATCTCCTTAATTTATCGGTATGCTTATTTCTTATATTCTGAATTCACGTAGTGAAAAATCTAACTCCACTACTCAACAACATAATTAAACAGAGATATTGGAATATAAAGATCCATAAAAAGTAGATAATTAGAAAAACAAGGGCTACAAGAAAAAGGAAAAAAGAGCATTCACCTTAAATTGTTCCTTTAAAAGTTGTATATCATGCTGAAGAAAAGATTTGCTGTATAACTGAAATTTTTTGTTCTTCCCAGAATAAGAGAGAGCGGCATAGTATTTACTTTGAACACACTATGCAGATGGAACCAAATGCCGATAATTATTCGTGCCAATCCTTCAAGCAGTTTTACCAAATGCATATGCCTCCATTCCGGTGCGAGATACTTCTGAAGTAGGTTTGTTTTTATTGATATCAAATACTTTGTGCTTAATTTTAGAATCTTGTCTTTAATCTTGATAACACATATGGTTTACCTAAGTATTTTTAGTCTTATATGTCAACTTATTACACATTAAGATAACTAGATTATGCAAGAAAAATTTCTTTAATGGAGGAAATGGTTGCATACTTTTTCAGAATGAGCTTAATCATGAACATCAAATATTATACGTGGATTAGGAAGGGAATAAAAATGCTTTCTTTAGAATTACTTATCAAAGAATGCATTTGAACCAGAATACTAACGCGCCATTTGTTAGCGCATGAAATTGTTAAGGTCATAGGATGATCTGCTTGTCTATTATTAGCTCTTCAAGGACAATTAAATAGCCCTATGTTATAGAGGAACTCATATATCAGATTCTCTATTGACCTCCTATTAGGCTATTCCAACGACTTCGCTTCTTAGGATGCAAGATATTCCTAATCAAATCCGCATCTCGCAATTTTCCGATATTCCTCCTGGAATGGCGTTAAGAAGACGATATCTTGAGAAGTCTTATAATTTATTAACTATTATACAGTACATGTGGGCTATAGCCATGAACAAAGACAAATAAATTTTTTACTTCTTGACCATTTTAAGAATTTTGACTTTTTCAAATCCAAGTTGTGCTCATGAATACTTGATCATGAGTGGAATAACATTAGATGTTGTCAGTTTTCTCCTAATTATTAATGGCTGTTAAATATTTGTTAATCAACAAGGGAAAAAATCAACACGGACAGAGAAATAGTTCTTCAAGAAGCATCTTGTTACTTTTTCTACAAGCGGAAAAAATGACATAATGCAAAAGTTAAATTGCAAGTTGTCTTGATGGTGAGTGTAAGCTGCTAATGTTATTTAGATGTGGCATAGGGGGTTTAGGTTTCCAACCGTGAACAGAACACAATGTCGACGGCTTCAGCATGAGTGATTAAAGTTAAGGTCATAGACAATATTTGGTATTCATTTGTGTCTTGATCGTCATGATTGAAGTAATATTATGCCGATGGTAGTTAAGTGCTTTTGAAAATTAGACTCCAAATAGTATTAGAGAAATTAATCATCGGTTTTTGAAGAAACAATATATTGATCATGGTACTTGTATTCAAGCCTATTATTAGGTTTGTATAAAAATTTTGTTCCTCCTTCACCGTGAATAAGCAATTTCTCTTGGATTAGCAAGATGTCTAGTCATTTGATCTATAGATTTTGGTGTTAAAATGATAAGGGCAGCTTGGTGCATGAAGCATTTTGTGTTTATGCAAGGTTCAGGGAAGTTCATATTCCAAGGGGTGTAATGTTGGCAGCATACCCTGATACAAGCATCAATAGATGATTCCAACGCTGAACCCGTGACCTATAATTGAACGGAGAAGATTTTACTGTTGTTCCAAGGTTTCCGTTCTTACCAAAATGATAAAATGAAAAGGATTGTGTAGGCTCTCTACGAAAATGATAGTAAGAGCACTTGACTAATGAAAACGAAATTTTTTACTCCCAAATTTCTACCATTGTGGTTTCAATCTCAAAGACCACAACTACCATGCCTTATCAAAAACAAATCATAACTAACGTCATCTAAATACCTTATTTTCTTTATCTCAAACTAATACTAACAATAATGTTTGAATGTATATTATTTCTTATAGGATTCTATAAAAGATAATCAAGAAAGCATGATTAGGAAACTATAAAGACATTAATGGAAATTAGAGACGAATCCAGAATTTAAATTCTATAGGTTCAACTTTTAATGTTCATAGTGCATGAACCCATTGGATTTTTTAAACTATAGATTCGCATACATTTCTTCGCAATTTAGTAGATTTTTACACATAAATTTATATTTTCTGTCGAAAGTACTGAGTGCAGTTGAAACAAGCATCGCAACATTGTATCGGACTCTTATGGAAAGTCAAACTTGCTATTATATAACACCAAGTCTGAAAACAACCTTATGCAATGACAATCTCATTAGAAAATAGAATGAGATTTGAACCTTTTGTTGGTCAAGCATTTATAAGGTTTCTACTTCAATTGGAATGACCAACATAAAAGGGTTTTAGACTTCTTGAAAAGACAAAGAGTAGTTTAAAATATTACCTCTATCGGAAGCTACTTGAAGAATATAGAAGGGATCAAAGTAAACAAAAATAACTTTTAGACATGTTATGGTGACAAGATCAATTGAGTAACATAGTGTCATTATGGGCTATTGCTTTTCCTCTTAAAGCAATAAAGCAAGACAAATGAGGAGCTATCGCTTCATGAGAGAAGCCATGCACTTGAGATTAGTTCGTGCTTCAAATAATGATAAAATAATCTAACGCATAAGTGGTCAATTGTTGGTTTAACTATGAGAAGTTGGATTAATATCAACTTTATTAGTATTAACTTCATACATGTTTGATTTTTTTTTCATAATTCCAGTGGTTTACTTCAAAGTTGTGCTTCCGTTCTCACTTTTTCTATAAGTCCATAGATCTTGTTGCTTTTTGTGCTTTGTGCACTTTACTTAAAAGAAGCGTTTCGTCGCTTTTGATTCAAGCGCATAGATCTTGTTGCTTTTTGTATTTTTTTTTGAAAATATTGTAACTTCATGGTCTAAGATTGCTTGATAGTGTGATCAATACATCAACAAGATGAAAATAATCAAACTAATGTATTCATATGAAAGGCTTCGTGTTCAAAGCGCATGAAGCTAGGTAACAATCACATTTTCTCTTTAAGTGGAGCTCATCCTTTTTTATTTATGCAGAAAGAATCTCTCGATCTTCTCCGACGAGGAAAGTCGATGAGGCAAATTTCTACTACTTAACAACACAAGTCTTATGTATTGGTCTTTGACTCTTTGTTATCCTCAATCTATGCACACTCTACTCTTGAGGTAGTCTCACCGTATCACGTAAACAAATCAATTGCGAGAGAAAATCTTTTTGCAGGTGTGCAATAAAGTTATCTCTGTGTGACTTATAGATCATGGATTCAAGACGTGGAAGCAACCACTAATGCTTTTATTAGGGAAGATTGTCTACATCACACCCCTTGAGGTGCGGCCCTTCCCTGAACATTGGTTACGTGAGATGCTTTGTGCATTGGGATACCTAGAGAAAATCTTCACAGGAAAAGCCTACACAATCCTTTTCCATCTTTATCATTTTTACACATATTTTATGTCGAAAGTACTGGAGTGTGGGATGAAATCAGTGCCGCAATATTTTATCTGACTTTATGGAAAGTCAAACTTGCTATTAAAAAAACCAAGTCTTAAAACAACCTTGTGCAACGACAATTCATTCATTCGAAAATAGAATGATATTTGAACTTTTGTTGGTCAAGCATTATGACTTGTAGAATTGAGAAATGAGAAAAAGGTTTCCACTTCAATATATGTCTCTTTTTACTTTTAATCTCTATCTTACGACACTTATTAGAAAATAGAAAGGAAATCACAAATACTATATTTCTATTTAGTTTATAAAATCCTCTAACACTACTTGTACCAAGTCGAATCTCTCTAGTAATAACTTATTGAAACTGGAATGACCTTAGGTAGAAGGTTTTAGACTGCTTGCAAAGACAAAGAGTATTTGCAATATTTTACCTTAATAGGAACCTACTTGAAGAATATATAAGTCGATCAAGGTAAAGAGACATGATTTCCATACATGTTACAATGGCAAAATACGATCTAGCTAATAGTGTTATTAGAAGTCATCAGCTACTTGGTTAAAGCCGTTAAAGCAGTCAAAATGAGGAGTTATTACTCATGAGCACCACACACTTCAAATGATGACACGCAAAATAATCTTAACCTTAACCGAATAAATTTTGGCTCAGGCGATGGATCAAGATCAATTTTTTATAGCATTAAATGATACATGTTTGGTATTTCTTAGTTTTTCATAACTTGTATGATTTACTCATATCTTTACTTTTATATTCTATCTTATGATGATTATTAGGTGAAGAGAACGGAAGCAATAAATAGTATATTTCTTCTTAGTTCTTTGACATCCTCTACTACTTGTACCAAGTCGAACCTCTAGTAATAACTTCTTAAAATTGAAATGACCCCGAGTAGAAGGGTTTTCAAATACAAAGAGTAGTTTAAAATATGTCTACTTTAGACGAAGCTTACTGAAGAATATACAAGTCGACCAAGGTAAAGAGAAACTACTTTCACACATGTTATGATGGCAAAATTGATCCGATGGAGTTATTAAGGTCATTGCTTCGCCGCAGCTGATAGAGCAATCAGTGAAGAGTTATTGCTTCATGAGAAAAACCATGGAGCAATAACAACTTTACCAACTTTATTATAGCATTACATCATATGTTTTTGGTATTTTTAGTTTTTCATAACTTGCGCTTTACTTTATTATGTATCTCCTTACTTTTATATTCTATTTTATGATGATTATTAGAGAAAGTAAAAGGAAGCCAAAAATAGTATATTTCTATTTAGTTTATGACATCTTCGGACAATCCTTGTACTAGGTCCGACCCTGTAATAACTTGCTGAAATTGGAATGACCTTTAGATAAAAGGGTTTTAGACTACTTGCAAAGACAAAGACTAGTTTAAAATATGTTTGCTTTATCTAAGCTATTGAAGAATATAGAAGGGATCAAAGTAAAGGAAAACAAACTTTACAGACATGTTGTGATGGCAAGATCAATTGAGTCTCAGTATCATCATGAGCTATTGTTTTTCCTATTAAAGCGATAAAGTAAGACAAATGAGGAGTTATCGCCATGATCGGGGCTACGCGCCGACAAGGTGCTTCAAATAATGACGTGCGTGATAATCTCAACGATAAGCAGTCAATTGTTGGCTTAACTATGAGAAGTTGGATAGATATAAGCTTTATTAGCATTAAATTCATATATGTTTGATATTTTTTTTACATAACTTGTGTGTTTTACTTCAAAGTTGAAGCTTCAGATCTCACTTTTTGCTCCAAGTCTACGTATCTTGTTGGCTATTTTTGTGCTTTGTGTACTTTACTTCAAAAGTGGTGCTTCAGTTCTCACTTTTTGCTTCAAGCCCATAGATTTTGTATTTGTTTCTTTTGAAAACATTGTAAACTCATGGTTTAAGCTTGCTTGATGGTGTGATCACTACATTAACAATGATAAAAGTATTGACCTTGATATTTTCATATGAAAGGCTTCGTGCTCAAAGCACATGAAGCTAGGTAACAATCAAGGTTTTTCTCTTTAAGTGGAGTTCATTCTTTTTTCTTTTAAGTAGAAAGAATTCCTGGTCTTCTCCATTGAGGAAAGGTGGTGAGGCAAATTTCTACTACTTAACAACACAAATCTTATGTATTGCTCTTTAACTCTTTGTTTTACTCAATCTATGCACTCTTACACTTCTGTAGTCTCAACAAATCACAAAAACAAATCACTTGTGAGAGAAGATCTTTGCATGAACGATAATGTTTTCGTGTGACCTATAGATCACGAATTCGGGATGTGAAAGCAACCACTTATGCTTTTATTAGGGTAGGTTATCTACATCACACCCCTTGAAGTGCGATCCTTCCTCGACACCGAGCAATGGGGGATGATTTGTGCACCAAGTTGCCTAGAGAAAATCTTTTCAGGAAAAAGCCTAGCCACAATCCTTTTCCATTTTTAGCATTTTGGCGTAATAAGGGAAACCTTGGAACATCGCAAAGCCGCTACCATTCACTTATAGATCACGGTTCAAGCAAGAGAATAAGCTATTGGATACTTGTATTAGGTACGCTAACAACATTACAGCTCTTGGAATATGGCCCTCCCTGAACCTTGCATAAATACAAAATGCTTCATGCACCGTACTTCCCTTATCATTTTAACACCAAAATCTATAGATCAAATGACTAGACTTCTTGCTAATTCAAGAGCGCTTATTCATTGCATTTAAGGAAGAACACAATCTTTTATATAAACCTGATAATAGGCTTGAATGCAAGTACCATGATCAATATATTGTTTCTTCAAAAACCGATAATCAATTTCTCTAATACTATTTGGAGTCTAATTCGGGCAGGCTTAACTACCATCAGCATAATGTTACTCAGCATTGACGACGGGTACGCAAATATGAATACCAAATATTGTCTATGACCTTAACTTGAATTACCATGCCTGAAGTCGTCGACATTTCGTTCTCTTTACTGTTGAAACCTAAACCCCTATGCCACATCTAAAAGTATTAGCAGCTTAATACTCACCATCAAGACACTACACTTTAACTTGTGAATTATGTCATTTTCCCACTTATAGAAAAATTAAACAAGATGCTTCTTAAAAAACTAGTTCTCCGTTCGTGTTGATTTTTTTCCTTGTTGACTAACAAATATGTAACAACCATTAATAATTAGGAGAAAGCAATAACATCTATTGTTATTCCACTCATGATCGAGTATTCATGAGCACAACTTGGATTTGAAAAAGTCAAAATTCTTAAAATGGTCAAGAAGTAAAAAATTTATTTGTCTTTGCTCATAGCTTATAGCCTACAAGTACTGTATAACAGTTAATAAATTATAAGACTTCTCAAGATATCGCCTCTTAACGCCATGCCAAGAGGAAGATCGGAAAATTGCGCGATCTGGATTTGATTAGGGAATATGCCGCATCCTAGAGCAAAGAGCCGATGGAACAGCTAATAGGAAGGCTGCAGAGAATCTGATATATGAGTTTCCGCTATACATAAAACTATTTAATTGTCCTTGAAGAGCTAACAATAGAAAAAAAGATCATCCTAACAAATTTTAACAATTTCATACGCTAACAAAAGTTGACATTAGTATTCTCGGTTCAAATGCATTCTTTGATAAGTAATTCCAAAAAGAGCATTTTTAATTCACTTCCTAATCCACGTATAATATTTGATGTTCATGATTAAGCTCATTCTGAAAAAGTATGCAACCATTTCTCCATTAAAGAAACTTTTCTGCATAATCTAGTTTCATCTTAATGTGTGATAAGTTCCATATATAAGACTAAAAAATACTTAGGTGAGCTCATATGTCTTATCAAGATTAAAGATAAAAGATTCTAAAAATGAAACGCAAAGTATTTGATATAAATACAAACAAACCTCGGCCTAGAAGGATCTCGCACCGAATGGAGGCATCTCGCATTTGCAAAACTGCCGTAAGGATTTGGCACCGGAATAGGGCATCGATATTTGTTCCATCTGCATAGTGTGTTCAAAGTAAATACTACGCTGCTCTCCTGAAGGACAACAAAAACTTGTCAATTATGGGACAAATCTATTTTTTTTTTAAAAATTGTTGTTGCCCCGTAAATGTAAACACATACTCGGCCTCCTCTCGTTGAGTGAATATTCGAAATTTGCTCCATCAGATGGCCGTATGACATAAGTGAACATCAAAAAGAGTTAGAAATCTTATTCACTAACTTCAACAATCAAATTGATGTTTTCACTATGAAATATCATAGTAATAACTAGTTATCCAGGAAGATAACACAAAGAATTGATATTCAGTTTTACAATCATAATTGTATCGCACAAGACCTAATGGAAACGCGATTTTGTTCAAGAAAAAGCGTGAACAAATATAACACTAAGTTAAGTGAACAAGGCAAACACTATATAATACATCAAGCACAGAAATGTTGATCTATATTAGCAGTAAACATAACATGTTATTACCTAGAATCGGTTATAAATGGCACCCTCCTCGACCAGTGATTCGATACAAATAAAACCTCGTCAAGGATCTAATACCGGTAATAGGGCATCGATATTTGGGCTCTATCTGCATAGTATGTTCAAAGTAAATACCATGCCTCTCTCATCCTCGAAGGAGCAAAACCTTGTCAGTTATGCAACAATTTTTTTAAAAATTGTTCGGAAATGTAAACATACTGCCTCCCACTGTTGAGACATATTTGGAATCTCGCCCCATCAAGCGACCGTATGACACATGAACATCAAAAGAGTTAGAAATCTTCTTATTCACGAACTTCAACAACCAAATTGATGCTTTCACTATACAATACTTGATAGCAATAACTAGTTATCAAAGAAGATTAACACAGAATTGTGAGTATTCAATTTTACGATCATAATTGCATTGCACTAGACCCAACATACGTGATTTTGTTAAAGATCAAAGCGTAAAAGATATAACATGAAGTTAAGTGAACAAGGCAAACACTCGTAGAATGTACCAAGAGCAAAAAAATATTGATCTGTATTAGCAATAAACATAACATGTTGTTACCTAGAATCAGTCATAAATAAAGTAACCCTCTCGACTAGATTATCCATCTCAAGAAACCTTAAATCCTCCTCGCCGTGTATCCTCAAGAGGCTATTTCTGCGATCCCTCAGACTAAAGTTCGGCAACACAGAGATATATTGCGTTCCTATAGTTAAGACAAAAGAGTGACATCACTATGTATACTATAATCTATAAAATTAGGCCCATAAGATTGCATGGTAGGAGAGCTAACCGTTCTAGCAGAATGAGGAGAAGATGCTGGGCACAAAAGAAGGGATATGATATACCACATTGTCACGCTTCGTGCAGCCTGAGAATTTAAAAAGAATCATGCATTAGATTTCATAATAGTCACCGAAAAGTGAATTTAACTTAGAAAAGCTAAGTAACACCTCAACATAGGATTCTTGGGCATGCTCAGCCTGATGAGAGCTGTATATATCATAGAACACATCCCACCACTCTTTTATAAAATCCTTTGGAGTTTCGATAGCTAAAACAAACGAAATTAAATAATTATACATTAACACATCAACACATATAAAATAATCAGTCACTACATTATTCCCTTTATCCCAATTTATATGACACATTTTTCTATTAGTTTGTCCCATAAAAATGACACTTATATCTTTAAAATTCTCATTCTATAATAACTTATAGTCACACATATCTAAAACTTATTTAAAATCACATGTTTCAAACGACTTCAAATCTTCATAAAATCCTCTCCCGTGACACGTAAATGCAAACAGAGGAGGTATAAATTTAATTTTTGTCAAATGACTTTCTTTATTGCTTAATCACTCCTAACAACGTCAAACACCATAAAAACTTAAAAATGAAATCAAAAAAGAATATAGTTCTTAATAACAACATAATCATAAATAAAATGAGAATCTAAAACTTATTTTAGATCACATGTTTAAAAAAGACTTCAAATCTTTCTTAAATTCTCCCCGTGCTAAATTAATTCGACTAGAGGAGGTATAAATTTAATTTGTGTCAAAAGACTTTATTTATTACTAATCACTCAGCCCAAGTCAAACACCATTAAACATAAAAATAAAATCAAAGAAATAATAAAGTTAATAGTAACATAATCATCAATAAATGGGTATCTAAAGCTTATTTTTAGACCACACATTTCACCACTTCAAATCTTTATTTAAATTCCTCCCCATGACATATAAATTCGAACAGAAGGGAGGTATAAATTTAATTTGTATCAAAAGACTATCTTTATTGCTTTAATCAATCAGTCTAGTAAAACACCATCGAAATTTTAAAAATGAAATCAAAGAAATAATAAAGTTCTTAATAATAACATGATCATCAATAAATGGGTATCTAAAGCTTATTTAAAATCACATGTTTCAAACGACTTTAACTCTTTCATTAAATTCTTGTCCCATGGAACTAAATTCGAACAGAAGAGGTATAAAATTTTATTTTATTTTTTAAACAAATTGTGGGTCAGGCCCATTTTACTAACAGCAAAATTCAAAACAATATTCAGCCCAAAAGATAATATTCGGTCCATTAATCCGAATGGCCTCTATCTACCCCTTCAACCATATAGACCGACACTTTACATTTTGGAAACATAATTCCCTCCCTGAAAAGTAGGGTTTAATTCGGTCAAGAGACCTTCTTATTGCTTAACTGTGTAAGCAGAGTCGCCGATCTGCCTGTGCAAAGGAGCGATCGCACTCGCCGCAAGTTTTAAGAAGTGGTAAGCGCAAGGACAAGTTGATTCAAAGGGGAAGAGGAGGCCTAGCCTGGTTCTTGTTTGTTTTTCTTAGCGGTATAGTACGGCACATGGGAAATCACAATCAAAGAGAAGTAACGATACGATAGATCCGCAGAAATTCGAAGTACATGAATTCCTCTATCTCTTTCCTTAGCCGAGAGAGAGGGAGCTACTCCCTCGACATGCATATCTCGTTGAATCAGTGTTTTTTGCCACATCGCGTATAAGGGGAATCGAACTCCCTCTGGCCGTTGGCGTGCATGTATAATGTACTACTGATCCAAAGAACTTCTTAGAAGTAGGTTTTGGCTTGGGAAAAACCCGGATGAGCGAGTAATATACTAATATTTTTGTTAGAAGGTTTCCCCTGCGCCTTTTTTTTTGTTAAAATGAATGTGGATTTCCCTATTGATTAACCTCAAGCGGATAAGATCCAAAGAAGTCTATACCGCAGATGAAAGAGGAGCTTCTACGTGAATATCATTTCTAATAGTGATTTCTCCTCCTCCAGCCGCCAAGTAATTCAGCACCGTTATTCCAAAGAAGAGCTCTTACTCTAACGTAACTAGTACCGTCAACTCCAATTGTAGCAGCGGGAATGTCTCACCACCAGATATTGCATTAAGAGCTTCTATTGCATCAACGGTGGAAATGGAGAGTAGGCTCTAATATAATTGCTTGAACCGCTTAGGCTCTTTACCTAAATAAATAGTAGACACGCAAAAAAATAAGACGCGAAACTTATAGAGTCGTAGCCTTCTAAGACTTTCTTCTCCAACTCACTCAATCGATAGTTTGAGGCAATCAACTGGAAATCGACCAAAAGGACTTGTCAAGCCTTAGAAGTCAAAGCATGCATCACATATCATCATGCATAGCTTATTATCTATAGTAGCTGCATAGGAAACATAAAGCATATAGTACTTTTCTCCATTGTCATGCATCAAATGACTGTCTCTACTCTTTTTCCTATTCAAAGATCAGCCCTGCCTCCGTGTTTCTACATCGAGAATTATTTGATGAAGAATGTCAAAGGGGCTTCTACTACAACAAAGACTTCATTTTTATATTTTTATGGTGTTTGACTTGGACAAAGTTCTTAATAATAACATAATTATCAATAAATGGGTATCTAAACCTTATTTTAGACAACATGTTTGAAACAGACTTCAATTCTTTCTTTAAATCTCTCCGTCATGACACATAAATTCGAATAGAGGAGGTATAAATTTAATTTGTGTCAAAAGATGTTCTTTATTGCTTAATCACTCTATCCAATTCAAATATTTATAACAAACTTAAAAATGAAATTAAAGAAATAATAATAATATAATCATCAATAATTGGATATTTAAAGCTTATTTTAGATCACATGTTCAAACAGACTTCAGATCTTTCTTTAAATTCCTTCCCCATGACACATATATTCGAATATAAGAATTATAAATTTAATTTGTGTCAAAAAAATTTCTTTATTGCTTAATTACTCTATCCTAACAAATGCCACACCTTTACGGGACTTTGGGTGAATGTATGATGCTTCATGCATCGGGATACCAATTTATTGATGATTATGATTTGTGTTAAAAGACTTCTTTATTGCTAATCACTTGTCCAATCAAACAAACGACACAATAATCCAGTGTAATCTCATAAAATGTCGGTAGAATATCCGCAGACCATACCCGTATTCCCTCTCTCGTCCAATCAAACACCATGAAAATTTTAAAATGGAATCAAATAATACTAACAAAGTTCTTAATAATAACATAATCATCAGGGTATCCCGACGCACAAAGCATCAAACATTCACTTAAACTCCGGTAAAGATCCGCAAACCCAAGAGGCCGTGACCTAGGCAAATTTCTAACTCAAGCATCAATGCTATAGGTCTAAATACAAAGAATCAATTTTAAAATCATTATAAATGTAAAAAGAAATACTTACCAACATTTCCGGATTTGCAACATTACTTCATTGGCAAATATATCAGTAGTCGATGCCACCCTTCTTAATCATGTAATCATGGATACCTTACGAGCCTCGAAAATTCCCACTAAGAATCTCATAAAATTTTAAAGTAAGAATTTTTCCTAAAATAAAATTTAAAAATCACGTTCTTTTTCAATTGATTTTTTCATATTTCCTTTTTTATTTTATTTTTAAAAAGAACTTGTCTGGTCTTTTATCTAATGCTCCATCCGTTTAAAATAATGATGCTTCGCCTTGAGCACACCCCTTAAGAAAATCACTCATTCCTAGACGTAAAATGTAATTTACTCACTTACCCCTAAATAAATATCTTGAAAAAGATGTAACTCTTTTACTATGCTTTGATTATGTGTAAAAACTCGCTCCACTTAAATTAGGGTAAAATTTGAAGAAATAATCATTGATGATTTATTAATTATGTAAAAATCACTTATTTTGAAAATAAAATCAAAAGGCCAAAAATCACTTATTTTGAAACGGAGGAGTAATTCTTTAATGTTAATTTTACTTGTTCAATATTGATTTGACACACAGTTAAGAAATAACAAATAAAATGATAATTTTACTATATTATCTTTGTATTATAATAAGTTTAATATTTTGAGAAATGACTATAATTAATAATAAAGGTAACTTAGAAATTAAATGATAAATTATTTCTGATTTTTTTTAATTAAACAAACAAAATTAAATATTTTTTTGTAATACAGTAGACAAGTAAAAAATAAAGAGTGTTTTAAAATTGGCTTAAATATATCCTTCATTAAACTTTTGATCTAATCATGATTCATGACCTTGACATTATAATGGTATAGAGGAAAATATTTTTTCATTTTCGGTTGGTAAAAAGAAAAATAAGCTCCTTCAAAATAAGTAAATGACTTTTCTTAATAAAAGTAAGAAAAGTAAGTCACAATGCGTTTTCTCACCTCACAACTATCCGCTCCACTCACCCACACTCCCGCCCAACCACCCTCACCCCACCCCCAACCCCATTCCACCCCTCCCTCCTCCGCCCACTAACCAGCCCCCCCACCTAAGAAGGTATAAGGTAAGGTATATAATAGTGTAAGAAGAGAAGTATATATAAGAAGTATGGTAAGGTATGGTGGTAAGGTGGTATATATATATATGTAAGAAGAGTAAGGTAAGTAAGAGAAGACCCCCCAAACCACCCTCTCACCGTGATCCCTCCCCTCCCCTGCCATCACAACCAGTCCTCTTCCCCACCCATTACTCTACCACATCCCATCCATATCCTCATAGTTTTATTTTAGATATATAAATGATTTTAGGATAATATTTTTTACCTTGCATATCGAACACAAGAAATAAGTAAGAAGAAATTTGTTTTTCTAGAAAATATTTTTCTTCATACCGAACACACCCTTCGTAATAGAAAAAATAAACTAAAATAAAATACTGAGAATAATTTTTAGTTTGCAACTTGATATGTGATCTATCATTTGTACCTAATTTGATACACCAAATTCTTTTTCCTCGAAAGATTGGACCTAAGCAAAAATTAGACAAGTTTTAATCCAATTCATTTATCAGTCAAATCTGATTTAATTCATTCAAATATAGTCCAATCTTCCTAGTGAAAAATTATTTTCTTTTACTCTATGTTCATTTCATATCACTTGTTTCAAACAAAATTTATATTTCTTTACTCACTTTTTCAACTTAAAAATCACCAAAACACTATCGAAAATTTCTCCAGAAAATTTTTTTTCAAGATAAAACATGTTTTACATAAATTTCTTCGATTAAAAAAAAAAACTGCCTAAAATTTGAGAACATAAAAGAAGTCAATGAGGACACAAAAGAATCATAAAAAACAAAGTCTAAAAGAATTAAATTATGAGAATATAAAAGGAGAAAACAACATCAAAAAATTAATTTAAAAATAATTTTGACTTATAAACTCACATTATTTGAGCATTCCATGAATCCATGATCTCTAAAGTAAATCTCAATTCAACAAAGAAGAAGAAGGAGGAGTGAGATAGAATAGAGAAGAGATAGAGAAGAAATTTGAGAGTAATAATGAAGAAAATAAAAAAAACTGAGTATGAAAAATATAATAATAATATCAAAGCCAAATAAAAAAAGACACAAACAAACAAAATACTACATTAACTTGAAAATATTGAGAGAAGAAAATCGTATTACAATTGATATTTTAAAAAAATTAAATTTGGTCAACTAATCATTAGACCTTCCTTTTCCTTTTTTGGGTTTCCCGCCTTGCGTTTGATATTTACTTTGAAATAGATTAATTCAAATTTGCACAAAAAAAAAAAAAAAAAAACCCCACATTAGGAGATAAGCGCTCCTACCACCCGCCAAAGGGGGATTCAAAAATTTTAGCAAAAGGGCTCAATATTTTTAAAATGAATAAACAGTAAAAAAATTCGACGAATGACTCATAAAGATAAATTAATTATTTCAAAATAAAATAAAATGCTAGTGCAAAATATTTAATGGAAAAGAAAAAAATCATATATATAAAGATATATGAAAATATACTAAATATGATTTTAAAATTGACTAACAAATAAAAGGTCTACAAAATATGCCAATTGCTCTATTGAGTATGGGACCAAAGACCACGGAATGGGGGACATGATCCAAATTGCTTATTAAGAAGTTTGAGATTTGTAGTCGAAATTAACTTATAAAAAAATATATCTAAATATTAAAAAAAAAATTGTAAATTCAATTTAATTTAAAAAATTAAAAAAGGAAATAATGATGTGATTATTTAAAAGTTGAAAATTTTAAAAATATTACGTTTTTTTTTTTTGTTAATAATTTGAATTTAAATATTTTTTTAGTTCTTTTCTTATTTTAATTAAATACATAAATCTGAATTCAAAACTTTTAAGGAAAAAAAAAGGTAGAGCAGAGAGGAGATAGTCAAAAATGGAGATAACAATGAAGAAAGAAGAGAAATATTCTCTGTTGTTTTTTACCTGATAGGATAAGATTTATATATAGGAATAGCAATTGGGGAAGGACGAGCCGAGGCAAGGCAAAAGCTAAACAAGATAGGACACAACGATGCTTAAACAGGAAGGGCAAGATGGGACGGGACAGGACTGGACAGGACAGAGAGAGTCAAAAGCTTTTATTTTTTAAAAACTACATGGGCAGGGGGCAGGTGGTAGGGTGATCTAAGCTTAACCTTCTTTACTTATTTTGATCTTCCATAATCAAGATTTAATTTTCTTCAAAAAACTTCTCTACTTAAATATTTGAAGATGAGACACTGAGCAATATAATTTTATACTTTTTAAATTATGAGATAAAATTAAACAAAAACAAGTTTAGTAAAATAATCCATGTGAGAATAGTTACAAAATAAAATGTAGAAACGTAATAAAATTATCATTACAAAATAATCAACAACTTATAAATTAAATAATCACTAAATAAAGTAAAAAAAGAAATTGAAGATGGTGTTAAAATAATTAAATCAAAAAAGTATAAAATTTTAATAACGAGAATATGAAATATATAAATAAGGGTTAAATGGGGCGGGGCAAAACTTGGTTAAATGAGGTAGGATGAGTCAATCTAAATAGGGCAATAGTTGAACTAGATAGGATAGGGCTGGAAAACACTTTAATAGGGGAAGACTTAACCCGCCCCACCTGTCCCGTACCGCTCCATTCTCATCCCTTATATATCATTCAAGAAAATTAATAGGATTCCAATTTGACTAATATAACCTTATGAACTAGTTTGCATTGTAACTTGAAATCGATAGCTACTTTTTGAAAATACACAATAATCATTTTTTTCACATTCAAGAGTGAATTAAGTATTAATTCTTTTCCAATCGCCCCATGAAGACGGACGCTTGGATTTGATAGGTATCCTACATCTGAACCGAATTTTTCAAAGTTAAAAATTTCTTTTTAGTTGCTCGAACAATTAGAGATTCTCTAAAAGAAATACTGTGGTTCTCGCTTTCCGCAACAAAATGCTTAATCCCGCTTATGGGGTCAAATCAACACATTCGAAGAAGAAATATTGGAATATCAATCTCATCGAGATCATTAATCTCATACCAAATCCCATCAATCGAATCTGTTCGCGACTCAAGCTTAACCTTCTACTTATTTTGGATCTTCCATAATCAAGATTTATTTTCTTCAAAAAAAAAAACTTCTACTTAAATATCTGAAGATGAGACAATTGAACAATATAATTTTATATCACTTTAAATAATAGATAAAATTAAAACAAAAACACGTTTAGTAAAATAATCCATGTGAGAATAGTTACAAAATTAAAATGTAGAAACGTAATAAAATTATCATTACAAAATAATCAACAACTTATAAATTAAATAATCAAACAATAATAATTAAAATAACAAAACAAAAATTAAAAAAGAAAAAATTAAAAAAACAAATTTTTTATTTTTTTAAAGGTTTATAATATATTATGAAATATATAATTAAGGGTTAAATGGGATAGGTACCAAACCTATTACTGTGGGTAGGTAGAGAATACCTAGGGCGCGAGACAACTCTCTTGCTGAACTCGGCAAATAGCCCCAGAATCTCGGGAGAAGGGGGTGCCTCCTCACAAAGGGGGTAGCAAGACCAGGCCCGGCAACCGCTTACCAAAACATGTGTCTCCGAAAGTCGTAAGACTATGTATGGGAGATGACGCCCACCCAAAGGCCGAAAGGTCAAGGAAGTTGGTGACTTGATGACAGGGGAGTCAAGACCAAGCCTCGTGAACGGCGGTCGTAACTATAACGGTCCTAAGGTAGCGAAATTTCGCAAGTTTCACCCGCACGAAAGGCGTAACGATCCGGGCACCGGTCTCTGAGAGAGGCTCGGGTGAACAGGATACGTATGAGAAGATGCGACTACTCGCACGGGGCAAAACTTGGTTAATGGGGTAGGACAGCTGAATCTAAATAGGGCAAACAGCTTAAACGAGATAGGGTAGGGCTGGAAAGTATTTTAATAGGGGAAGACTTAACCCGCCCCACTCGCCTTCGCACGTCCATTCTCATCCCTATTTATATATCATTCAATAAAAAATTAATAGGGATTCCAATTCGACTAATATAACGTTGGAACTAGTTTGCATTGTAACCCTGAAATCGATAGGTACTTTTTTTGAAAATACACAATAATCATTTTTTTCACATTCAAGAGTGAATATATTAATTTTTTCAATCTCCCCATGAAAACAGACGCTCTGATTTGATAGGCATCCTGATATCCGAACCGAATTTTTAGGTTAAAGAATCTCTTTAGTTGTTTCCGAACAATTAGGAGATTCTCTAAAAGAAATATGGGGTTCTGCTTCTAGCGGCAACATGCTTGGTCCCCCTTATGGTGTCAAATCAATACGTTCTAAGAAGAAAGATTGAAATATCAATCTCATCGAGATCATTAATCAATACCAAATCCCATCAATCGACCATTGTCATACCCATGATTCTATTTTATCATCAATTCAATCCTCGTTCACGTTTTTTCTTTTCTTATCAATGAATAGATCTCTTTACTTGTATCACTTAGATGAACGATCAATTATTTTTTGAGTTTTTAAGTTGACAACCATTTTAAAATAAATAATTTTTCATATACTTATCAAATAAAAGAAAATGGAGAAAATAAATAATAGCATATAAAATCCAAATAAAAGAGAAGACACGAACAAATAAAATACTTAATATTGTGTTGGACTCAAAATAATTAATTCAAATTACACTTTTTTTCTTTTTTAGAAGTTTTCATTTATTTCATTTGTATATTGCAAAAATAGTTTATTTGCTTCTTATGTTTTTGATTTCTGAAGTCAATTGAGAACACATGCTTCTATCATCAACAGGCCGGCGATACAGTAAACAAAATTCAATTAAATTAACAAACTGGAAAAAAAAATAGAATAATTATTCTACCATAGATAATTAGGGATGAAACCTACTTTCAGAGAAGGAAAAACTAAAACAGGAAGAAGAAAGAGAACAAACCAGTGTGGAAGGGTTCTCGCTTATCAAAAGTATGTTGGGGAAGTGGGATGAGTCCCGAAAGCCCTTCTTGACAACGTCGTTTGCCATTTCGATGTCAACTCGTCACATTTTTCATATACTTATCAAATAAAAAAGAAAACGCGAGAAAATAAATAATAGCATGTAAAATCCAAATAAAAGAGAAGACACGAAATAGAAATTTTCAAGAGAAGTTAGTAATACAAAGTAAAACACTCTTATCTTTATCAGCAAGAGAGTGTATCTAATCACAAGTGTGCTGCCGATGTCTTAATAATAACATACTATCAATAAACTGGTATCTAAACCTTATTTTATACCACATGTTTCAAACGTACTTCAATTCTTCTCATGACACATAAATTGAATAGAGGAGGTATAGATTTAATTTGTGTCAAAGATTCTTTATTGCTTAATCACTCTATCCAATTCAAATATCATACAAACTTAAAAATGAAATCAAAGAAATAACAAAGTTCTTAATAATAACATAATCATTAATAATTGGATATCTAAAGCTTATTTTAGTTCATTGCTTAGTCACTCATTCCAATCAAACAAACAACACTAACAACCCAGTGTAATCTCATAAAATGGGGTTTGGGTAGAATATCCGCTTACCTCATACCCCGTATTCCCTCTCTCGTCCAATCAAACACCATGAAAATTTTAAAAATGGAATCAAAGAATACTAAAAATGGAATCACCCCGGGCTCTGCCTCTACCATTGCCTTCGTCCCGATATTGTTTCCATATTGATTTGATTCAAGGCACACATTTGTTAAATTCGAAAAGGATTCAACTTAAACTTTCTATTTTATCCTTAATAACAGACTTTTATAATCACACATATGTTATGTCACATTTCAAATCACAAGTTTTTAAAAAGGCAATAATTTCTCACTTAATTTCTAATTTACCCTTATAATTAACTATAGTTATTTCTCAAGACATTGAATTTATTATATTCAAGGGGCAATAGAATTGCTCCTTCAAAAGTGTGCCAAGTCAATACTCTAACAAATAAATGGAGAATATTTTCTATATTTTATACTAATAATTTAACTTTAAATTTCTCATTTTATTAGATGTATCGCCTACTTATTTTAGATCACAATTTTTTTCTTTATTCTTTATAAAATTCCGTGCTCTACCAAATATAGTCACATAAATTAACAGAGTATCATAATTCAAAAAAATAAATAATAAAAAATCCTTCTACTAGAGATTGATCATAATAATTAGCTAAGTTAGAGACATAAAAGGGGAAGATTTTGTAAGGTTACTTACCTCGAAATAAGTAGAAGAGGAGGAGAAGCAAACACCGTCGGAGACATTGCTGCTACGCTGCACGGCGGTAAAGGAAAGAATTGGCTATGGATTTTTTTGATAATTGATACACCTACCTTTATTATTATCGAATAAATTATTTCTTAATTTTTTAAATTGATCGCTTTGTGTTTCTTGCAGTATTATCAATTCCCTTGAGTTTTCAAGAAATGGAGTTTTTTTAAGAGACTCCGAGGGAGGATACAGGTGGCATCGCAGAAATATGACACGTTTATTAATAAATGCCATACGTATACAACACTCCGTTTAAGCAGTACTTTTTCCAACCTACTTATTCTATTTTTGTTTTTTTTTGTCCGCTCTGCTCCGTATTAAAATCGGATTAAATTTTATATGGAGAGTAAAGTGTTTATTAAAAGAGTTAATACATATGCATCAATTGGAAATATCTAATTAAGAATGAATAAATACTCATAAAATAATCCCTTTGTTTTGAGAAAAAAAAATTTCAACCGATAACAAAACAAAGTAAGTTAACATGGAAAAAAATTATATAGTAAATAACAGGCATGTTCCTAGAATGATAAATAGATGATGCAAAAAAAATATTTCACATAAATTGAAATGTATGAGTAAGTATTATCGTTAATTGAATAAAAACTCATGGATTGATACAAACACATTCCCCGACAATAATAAATAATACTTCATTCACTGATGTTTCAATGATGCCTTCGACTTCGAAATTTTGATTCATAGAACTGACTATCAAATGCATATTCATCCATTTATTAGCTATGTCTTTTTTAGTGAATTAAAAAGGAACCGGTGTCAAAGCTCCCCACTGCGGGGTTAGCAAGCAAATGACGAACACACGCGGCGTTTGTTTTCATTTATATGACACTATTTTCTTATTAATTCATTTAAAAAAATATGATACTTATTATATTAGGAGAATATTTAAAGTTTTTTCCATTGTCTAATATATATTGACATTTTTTCATAGTGTCTTTGCAGTTAGTTGAGGTGTGAAAATCTTTTTACGCATATATAGCAGTATTGAATCTCCTTAATTTATTCGTGCGTTTATTTCTTTATATTCTGAATTCACGTAGTGAAAAATCTAACTCCACTACTCAAAAACATAATTAAACAGAGATATTGGAATATAAAGATCCATAAAAAGTAGATAATTAGAAAATGGTGGCTATAAGAAAAAGGAAAAAAGAGCATTCACCTTAAATTGTTCTTTTTGAAATCTATATATCATGCTAGCCTTTTTGAAAAGATTTGCTGCATAACTGACAAGTTTTGTTCTTCCCAGAATAAGAGAGAGCGCGTAGTATTTACTTTGAACACACTACATGTATGGAACCAAATGCCGATGCCTCTGTTTTCTGGTGCCAAATCCTTCGCGCTTTTACCAAATGCAGATGCCTCCATTCCCGTGCGAGATACTTCTGAAGTAGGTTTGTTTGTATTGATATCAAATACTTTGCGTTTAATTTTTAGAATCTTTTGTCTTTAATCTTGATAACACATATGAGCTCACCTAAGTATTTTTTAGTCTTATATATCAATCCTATTACACATTAAGATGATAACTAGATTATGAAGAAAATTTCTTTAATGGAGGAAATGGTTGCATACTTCAGAATGAGCTTAATCAATGAACATCAAAGAGTTATACGTGGATTAGAAGTGAATAAAAATGCTTTTTTTTTTTGGAATTACTTATCAAAGAATGCATTTTGAACCAGAATACTAATGTCAACTTTTGTTAGCGTATGAAATTGTTAAGGCTGTTAGGATGATCTGTTTGTCTATTATTAGCTCTTCAAGGACAATTAAATAGTTTTATGTATAGCGGAAACTCATATATCGATTCTCTACCGACCTTCCTATTAGGTCAGTTCCACTCCGCCTCCGCTCTAGATGCAAAGATATTCCCCTAATCAAATCCAGATCGCGCAATTTTTTCGATCTTCCTCCTGGCATGGCGTTAAGAAGGCGATATCTTGAGAAGTCTTATAATTTATTAACTGTTATATTAAAGACATGTAGGCTATAGCCATGAGCAAAGACAATAATTTTACTTGACCATTTTAAGAATTTTGAATTTTTCAACTAAGTTGTGCTCATGAATACTGATCATGAGTGGAATACCAATAGATGCTATTGCTTTATCCTAATTATTAATGGTTGTTAAATATTTGTTAGTCAACAGAAAAAAAAATCAACACGAACGGAGAACTAGTTTTTTAAGAAGCATCTGTTTAATTTATCTATAAGTGGGAAAATGACATAATTCACAAGTTAAAGTGTAGTGTCTTGATGGTGAGTATTAAGCTGCTAATACATTTAGATGTGGCATAGGGGTTTAGGTTTCCCAAAGGAATAGAACAATGTCGACTTACTTCAGGCATGAGTGATTCAAGTTAAGGTCATAGACAATATTTGGTATTCATTTGTGTTCTTGATCGCCAATGATTGAAGTAATATTATGCTGATGGTAGTTAAGCTTTTGTAAATTAGACTCCAAATAGTATTAAAGAAATTGATCATCGGTTTTTGAAGAAACAATATATTGATTGCGGTACTTTTATTCAAGCCTATTATCGTGTTTGTATAAAGATTTTGTTCTTCGTCGTGAATAGCGCTCTTGGATTAGCAAGAAGTTCTGTCATTTGATCTATAGATTTTGGTGTTAAAAAGATATATAAATTTTTGGTATGAAGCATTTTGTGTTTATGCAAGGTTCTGGAAATTCCATATCTAAGGTGTAATGTTGAAGTCAATTCCTGTTAAAACCATCAACAGATGATTTCACTGCTCGAACCCGTGACCTATAAGTGAACGGAGACGATTTTACTGTTGCTCCAAGGTTTCGCTTCACCGCTAAAATGATAAAAATGAAAAAGGATTGTGTAGGCCTTCACGAATGATAGTAAGAGCACTTGACTAATGAAACGAACTTCTACTCCCAAATTTCTACCATTGTGGTTTCAATCACTAATCACAACTACCATCCTTATCAAAAACTAATCATAACTAACGCTATCTAAATACCTTTATTTTCTTTTTACCCAAACTAATACTTAACATTAATGTTTGAATGTATATTATTTCTTATAGGATTCTGTAAAAGATAATCAAGAAAGCA
Organism: Datura stramonium; assembly: GCA_018107945.1. NCBI lineage: Eukaryota > Viridiplantae > Streptophyta > Magnoliopsida > Solanales > Solanaceae > Datura > Datura stramonium. The sequence goes on from JACEIK010011251.1 coordinate 28,946, forward strand.
CAGGAAACTATAAAGACATTAAGGGAAATCAGAGACGAATCCAGAATTTAAATTCTACAGGTTCAATCCTTTAATGCTCGTAGGCATGAACCCATTGGATTTTTTAAACTATAGATTCTGCATACATTCTTTCTCGTAATTTAGTAGATTTTTACACATAAATTTATATTTTCTGTCAAAAGTATCAGGCAGCTGAAACAAGTTGCCATGAATATTGTATCGACTCTTATGGAAAGTCAAACTTGCTATTATATACCAAGTCTGAAAACAACCTTGTCCAATGACAATCTCATTAGAAAAGTAGAATGAGATTTGAACCTTTTTGTTGGTCAAGCATTTATAAGGTTTCTACTTCAATTGGAATGACCAACATAAAAGGGTTTTAGACTACTTGAAAGACAAAGAGTAGTTTAAAATATTACCTTTATCGGAAGCTACCTGAAGAATATAAAAGGGATCAAAGTAAATAAAAATAACTTTTGTGACACGTTATGATGACAAGATCAATTGAGTCTCTAGTGAAGTCATTATGGGCTATTGCTTTTCCTCTTAAAGCGATAAAGCAAGACAAATGAGGAGTTATCGCTTCATGAGAGAAGCTGATGCACTTGAGATTAGTTCGTGCTTCAAATAATGATGCGCAAAATAATCTCAACGATAAGTGGTCAATTGTTGGCTTAATCTATATAGTTGGATTAATATCGTCATATTAGTATTAACTTCATACATGTTTGATTTTTTTTCATAACTTGTGTGGTTTACTTTAAAGTTGTGCTTCAGTTCTCACTTTTTGCTCTAAGTCCATAGATCTTGTTACTTTTTGTGCTTTGTGCATCGATTTAAAAGAAGCGGCTTTCACTTCTGCTTTTTTGTCAAGAGCATAGATCTTGTTGCTTTTTTGTATTTTTTTAGTAAATTGAACTTCATGGTCTAAGATTGCTTGATAGTGTGATCACTTCATCAACAATGATGAAAGTGGGCCAATCAAACTAATGCTTTCATATGAGTACGTGTTCAAAGAGCATGAAGTTAGGTAACAATCAAGGTTTTTCTCTTTAAGTGGAGCTCATCCTTTTTCTTGCGAGAAGAATTTCTCTGATTCCTCCGACGAGGAAAGTCGATGAGGCAAATTTATACTACTTAACAACACAAGTCTTATGTATTGCCTTTACTTTTTGTTATCCTCAATCTATGCACACTCTACTCTTGAGGTAGTCTCAACAGATCACAGTAAACAAATTAATTAAGTAGAGAAAATCTTTGCTGCAATAAAGTTATCCTGTGTGACTTATAGATCATGGATTCAAGATGTGGAAGCAACCACTAATGCTTTTATTAGGAAGATTGTCTATCACACCCCTTGAGGTGCAGCCCTTCCCTGAACACTGGTTACGTGAGATGCTTTGTAATCGATACCTAGAGAAAATCTTCGCAGGAAAATCCTACACAATACTTTTCCATCTTTATCATTTTTACACATATTTTATGTCGAAAGTACTGAGTGTAGATGAAATCAGTGCCGCAATATTGTATCTTACTCTTATGGAAAGTCAAACTTGCTATTAAAACCAATTCTTAAAACAACCTTGTGTAACGACAATTCATTCATTCGAAAATAGAATGATATTTGAACTTTTTGTTGGTCAATCATTTATGACTTATAGAATTGAGAAATGAGAAAAGGCTTCTACTAATATATGTTCTTTACTTTTAAGCTCTATCTTGCGACACTTATTAGGAAAATAGAAAGGAAATCACAAATATTATATTTCTATTTAGTTTAAAATCCTTCTAACACTACTTGTACCAAGTCGAATCTCTCTAGTAATAACTTCTGTTGAAACCGAATGACCTTAGGTAGAAGGTTTTGTGACTGCTTGCAAAGACAAAGAGTAGTTTAAAATATTTTCACTTATAGGAACCTACTTGAAGAATATATAAGTCGATCAAGGTAAAGAGACATGATTTCCATACATGTTACAATGGAAAAATACTTTTATCTAGCTAATAGTGTTATTAGAAGTCATCATTGCTTACTTGCTTAAAGCGTTAAAGCAGTCAAAATGAGGAGTTATTACTTAATGAGCACCACACACTTCAAATGATGACACGCAAAATAATCCTAACCTTAACCGAATAAATTTTGGCTCAGGCGTTGGATCAATAGCAATTTTTTATAGCATTAAATGATACGTGTTTGGTATTTCGTAGTTTTTCATAACTTGTATGATTTACTTATCTCTTTACTTTTATATTCTATCTTATGATGATTATTAGGTGAAGAGAACGGAAGTAACAAATGGTATATTTCTACTTAGTTCTTTACATCCTCTAATACTACTTGTACCAAGTCGAACCCCTCTAGTAATAACATCTTAAAATTGAAATGACCCGAGTAGAAGGGCTTTAAAATACCAAGAGTTTAAAATATGTTCACTTTAGATTTGAAGCTACTTGAAGAATATACAGTCGACCAAGGTAAAGAGAAAACGACTTTCACACATGTTATGATGGCAAAATTCGATCTGATGGAATTATTAAGGTCATTGCTTCGCCACTTAAAGCGATAGGAGTTAACTACAAGTGAAGAGTTATTGCTTCATGAGCAAAACCATGGAGCAATAACAACTTTAAAAACTTTATTATAGCATTACATCATATGTTTTTGGTATTTTTAGTTTTTCATAACTTGCGCTTTACTTTATTATGTATCTCCTTACTTTTATATTCTATTTTATGATGATTATTAGAGGAAGTAAAAGGAAGCCAAAAATAGTATATTTCTATTTAGTTTATGACATCCTCTGACAATCCTTGTACTAGGTCCGACCCTGTAATAATAAGACTTGCTGAAATTGGAAATGACTTTAGATAAAAGGGTTTTAGACTACTTGCAAAAGACAAAGACTAGTTTAAAATATGTTTGCTTTATCGAAGCTACTTGAAGAATATAGAAGGGATCAAAGTAAAGGAAACAAATTTACGTATATGTTATGATCAATTGTTCATAGTATCATGAGCTATTGTTTTTCCTATTAAAGCGATAAAGTAAGACAAACGAGGAGTTATCGCTTCATGAGAGAAGCCATGCGCTTCGGGATTAGTGTGCTTCAAATAATGATTATGTGATAATCTCAACGTATAAGGGCCAATAGCTGGTTTAACTATGAGAAGTTGGATAGATATGCTTTATTAGCATTAAATTCATATATGTTTGATATTTTTTTACATAACTTGTGTGTTTTACTTCAAAGTTGTGTCACTTCACTCTTTGCTCCAAGTCTGCTGTGACTTAAAGTTGGCTTTTGTGTTTTGTGTGGTTTTATTTCAAAAAGTTGGTGTCTGTTCTTCACTTGCCGTCCATAGATTTTGTATTGTTTTTTTGAAAACAGCCAAACTCCATGATTTAAAGCCGTTTGGATGGTGGTCACTACATTAACAATGATAAAAAGTGGGTCAATCCAGTGATATTTTCATATGAAAGGTTCAGGCTCAAAGCACATGAAGCTAGGTAACAACGAAGGTTTTTCATGGAGTTCATTCTTTTTCTTTGCGAGAAAGAATTCCTGGTCTTCTCCATTGAGGAAAGGTGGTGAGGAAAATTTCTACTACTTAACAATACAAATCTCATGTATTGCTCTTTAACTCTTTGTTTTACTCAATCTATGCACTCTACACTTCAGGTAGTCTCAACAAATCACAAAAACAAATCACTTGTGAGAGAAGATCTTTGCATGAACGATAATGTTTTCGTGTGACCTATAGATCACTTAATCGGGATGTGAAAGCAACCACTTATGCTTTTATTAGGTAGGTTATCTACATCACACTCCCTTGAAGTGCAATCCTTCCCTGGACACTGATAATGGGGGATGATTTGTGCACTAAGTTGCCTAGAGAAAATCTTTTCAGGAAAAGCCTACACAATCCTTTTCCATTTTTAGCATTTTGGCAGTAAGAAGGGAAACCTTGGAGCATCGCAAAGTCGCCACCATTCACTTATAGATCACGGGTTCAAGCAGTATCAAGCTATTGATACTTGTATTAGGTTAGGCTGCCAACATTACAGCCCTTGGAATATGACCCCTCCCTGAACCTTGCATAAATACAAAATGCTTCTTCATGCACCAGACTTCCTTATCATTTTAACACCAAACGCAGGTAGATCAAATGACTAGACTTCTTGCTAATTCAAGAGCTGCTTATTCAGACGAAGGAAGAACACACCTTATATAAACCTGATAATAGGGCTTGAATGCAAGTACCATGATCAATATATTGTTTCTTCAAAAACCGATAATCAATTTCTCTAATGCTATTTGGAGTCTAATTGGCAGCAAGCTTAACTACCATCAACATAATGTCATTTCTCGTGCATTGACGATCAAGGCCGAATATGAATACCAAATATTGTCTATGACCTTAACTTGAATCACCATGCCTGAAGTCGTCGACATTTCGTTCTCTTTACTGTTGAAACCTAAACCCCTATGCCACATCTAAATGTATTAGCAGCTTAATACTCACCATCAAGACACTACACTTTAACTTAGAATTATGTCATTTTCCCACTTATAGAAAAATTAAACAAGATGCTTCTTAAAAAACTAGTTCTCCGTTCGTGTTGATTTTTTTCCTTGTTGACTAACAAATATGTAACAACCATTAATAATTAGGATAAAACAATAACATCTATTGTTATTCCACTCATGATCGAGTATTCATGAGCACAACTTGGATTTGAAAAAGTCAAAATTCTTAAAATGGTCAAGAAGTAAAAAATTTATTTGTCTTTGCTCATGGCTATAGCCTACATGTATTGTTTAACAGTTAATAAATTATAAGACTTCTCAAGATATCGCCTTCTTAACGCCATGCCAGGAGGAAGATCGGAAAATTGAGCGATCTGGATTTGATTAGGAATATGCCGTGATCCTAGAGCAGAGCCGATGGAACAGCCTATTGTGAAGGTCAGTAGAGAATCTGATATATGAGTTTCCGCTATACATAAAACTATTTAATTGTCCTTGAAGAGCTAACAATAGACAAACAGATCATCCTAACAGCCTTAACAATTTCATATGCTAACAAAAATTGACATTAGTATTCTCGTTCAAATGCATTCTTTGATAAGTAATTTCAAAAAAGAAAGCATTTTTTATTCACTTCCTAATCCACGTATATAATATTGATGTCTATGATTACTCATTCTGAAAAAGTATGCAAACCATTTTCCTCCATTAAATAAACTTTTCGTAAAATCTAGTTATCATCTTAATATGGGATAAGTCGACATATAAGACAAAAAAATACTTAGGTGAGCTCATATGTGTTATCAAGATTATAGACAAAAGATTCTAAAAATTAAACGCAAAGTATTTGATAAAAATACAAACAAACCTGCTTCAGAAGGATCTCGCACCGGCTGGAGGCATCTGCATTTGGTAAAACCGCCTCGTAAAGATTTGACACCGAAATAGGGGCATCAACATTTGGTTCCATCCGCATAGTGCGTTTCCAAAGTAAATACTACGCCGCTCTCCCTCATCCCGGAAGGAACAAAAACTTCTGTCAGTTATGGGACAAATCTATTTTTTAAAATTATTGTTGCCTCAGAAATGTAAACATACTCGGCCTCCCACCGTTGAGGCATATTCGAAATTTGCTCCATCAGTGGCCGTATGACACATGAACATCAAAAAGAGTTAGAAATCTTATTCACTAACTTCAACAATCAAATTGATTTTTTTACTATGCAATATCATAGTAATAACTAGTTATCCAGGAAGATTAACACAAAGAATTGATATTCAATTTTTACAATCATAATTGTATCGCACAAGGCCCAATGGAAATGCATGATTCAAGTTCAAGAAAAATCGTAAATATAACACTAAGTTAAGCGAACAAGGCAAACACTATATAATACATCAAGCACAGAAATGTTGATTCATATTAGTAGTAAAACATAACATGTTATTACCTAGAATCGGTTATAATGGCACCCTCTCACTCAGGTGATCTCGATACAAATAAACCCGTCGTAAGGATCTAATACCGTAATAGCACGCATTTGGCTCATTCCACAGTATGTTCAAAGCAAATACTCATGCCTCTCTCCTCGGCTCCCGGAAGGAGCAAAACCTTGTCGCTTATGCACAATTTTTTTAAAAAAACTATAAATTTACAATTTTTTAAACAAAAAATTGATGGAAAAAAAAGACTTAATCATCATCGCTGTCCTGCACTCTTGGAGGACCAAATTAGATACTCTATTTACGAACTTCAACAACCAAATTGATGCTTTCACTATACAATATCATAGCAATAACTAGTTATCAAAGAAGATTAACACAGAGAATTGTGAGTATTAAATTTTACGATCATAATTGCATTGCACAAGACCCAACATACATGATTTTGTTCAAGATCAAAGCAGAAAAGATATAACATGAAGTTATGCGAACAAGAAAAACACTATAGAATGTATCAAGCGCAAAAATATTGATCTGTATTAGCAATAAACATGGCAATATGCTGCTACTACTTAGAATCAGTCATAAATGGCACCCTCTCGACTAGGATTATCCATCTCAACAACCTTAAATCCTCCTCGCATATCCTCAAGAGGCGTTGCTCAAGCATCCCTCGTGACTAAAGTCTGGCAACACAGGAGATACATTATGTGCCTATAGTTAGGACAAAAGAGTGACATCACTAAGGGACACTATAATCTATAAAATTAGGCCCATAAGATTGCATGGTAGGAGAGCTAACCGTTCTGTGCGTAATGAGGAGAAGATGTTGGCACAGAGGAAGGGATATGATATACCACATTGTGAACAGTTCGTGCAGCCTGGAGAATTTAAAAGAATCATGCATTTAGATTATAATAGTCACTGAAAAAGGTGAATTTAACTTAGAAAAGTTTAAGTAACACCTCAACATAGGATTCTTGGGCACGCCGCCTTGATGAGAGCCGTATACATATCATAGAACACATCCTACCACTCTTTTAAAAAACCCTTTGGAGTTTTGTTAGCTAAAACAAATCGCAGAAATTAAATAATTATACATTAGCACATCAACACATATAAAATAATCAGTCACTACGTTACACTCCCTTTATCCCAATTTATATGACACATTTTTCTATTAGTTTGTCCCTATAAAAATGACACTTTTATATCTTTAAAATTCTCATTCTATAATAACTTATATAGTCACACATATCTAAACTCATTTAAAATCATGTTTCAAACGACTTCAAATCTTTCATAAAATCCCTCCGTGACACGCAAATGCAACAGAGGAGGTATAAATTTAATTTTTGTCAAAATGACTTTCTCTTTATTGCTTAATCACTCTGTACAAGTCAAACACCATAAAACTTAAAAATGAAAATCAAAAAAGAATATAGTTCTTAATAACAACATAATCATAATAAATAAGAATCTAAAACTTATTTTAGATCACATGTTTAAAAAAGACTTCAAATCTTTCTTTAAATTCCTCCCCCATGCTAAATTAATTCGACTAGAGGAGGTATAAATTTAATTTGTGTCAAAAGACTTTATTTATTACTTAATCACTCATTCAAGTCAAACACCATAAAAACATGTAAAAATAAAATCAAAGAAATAACAAAGTTGTTAATAGTAACATAATCATCAATAAATGGGTATCTAAAGCTTATTTTAGACCACACATTTCAATCAGACTTCAAATCTTTATTTAAATTCCTCCCCCATGACATATAAATTCGAACAGGGGAGGTATAAATTTAATTTGTATCAAAAGACTATCTTTATCGTTTAATCAATCCGCCTAGTAAAACACCATCGAAATTTTAAAAATGAAATCAAAGAAATAATAAAGTTCTTAATAATAACATGATCATCAATAAATGGGTATCTAAAGCTTATTTAAAATCACATGTTTCAAACGACTTTAACTCTTTCATAAAATTCTTGTCCCATGGAACTAAATTCGAATGTAAGAGGTATAAAATTTTATTTTATTTTTTAAACAAATTGTGGGTCAGGCCCATTTTACTAATCAAAGAAAAATTGAAAACAATATCCAAACCCAATATACTATTCGGTCCACTAATCCCAATGGCCTCTATCACCCCTTCAAGTCATATAGACTCCACTTCATTTGGAAACATAACTCCTCCCTGAAAAGTAGGGTTTAATTCGTGTCAAGAGACTTTCTTTATTGCTTAATCACTTTGTCCAAGTCAAACACCATAAAAACATAAAAATTAAAATCAAAGAAATAACAAAGTTCTTTATAATAACATAATTAATAATAAATGGGTATCTAAACCTTATTTTAGACAAATATGTTTGAAACAGTACTTCAATTCTTTCTTTAACATGATGCATGCACCGGGATACCAATTTATTGGATGATATATGATTTGTGTTAAAGGACTTTCTTTTATTGCTTAATCACTCTGTCCAATCAAACAAACAACAATAACAATCCAGCATAATCTCATAAAATGGGGTTTGGGTAGAATATCCGCAGACCATACCCGTATTCCCTCTCTCGCTTCAATCAAACACCATGAAAATTTTAAAAATGTAATAAAGAATATTAACAAAGTTCTTAATAATAACATAATCATCGTGGTAATCCTGACGCACAAAGCATCAAACATTCACTTAAACTCCGGTAAAGATCCGCAAACCCAAGAGGCTGTGACCTAGGCAGCCTAACTCAAGCATCAATGCTATAGGTCTAACACAAGAATCAATTTTAAAATCATTGGCAAATAAAAAAGAAATACTTACCAACATTTCCGGATTTGCAACATTTTCTTCATTGAGAATATATCAGCAGTCGTATGCTACCCCTTTCTTAATCATGTAATCATGGATGTACTTATCGAGCCTGAAAATTCCCAATAAGAATCTCATAAATTTGAAAGTAAATTGTTTCTCCTAAAATAAAATTTTAAAAAATCACGTTCTTTTCAATTGATTTTTCATATTTTCTTTTTATTTTATTTTAAAAAGAACTTGTCTGGTCTTTTATCTACTACTCCATCCGTTTCAAAATAAGTGGTGCTTTTAGCTTGAACACACCCCTTAAGAAAATCACTCATTCCTAGAAAGAAAAATGTAATTTTACCCACTTACCCCTAATAAATATCTTGAAAAAGATGTAACTCTTTAATATTTTTTTGATTATGTAAAACTTGCTCCACTTAAATAAGGGTAAAATTTGAAGAACATCATTGATGTTTTCTTAATTATGTAAAAAATGACTTATTTTGAAATAAAATCAAATGGACAAAACACTACTTATTTTGAAACAGAGGGAGTAATTCTTTAATGTTAATTTTACTTGTTCAATATTGATTTGACACACAGTTAAGAAATAACAA
>JACEIK010011252.1:0-38339 GCA_018107945.1 Datura stramonium
AGGACTAATCATGTTGGTTAGCACATATATTCACATTTATATAAAATTACATGAAAATGTATAAAATAACTTAGATGAACAAGCCTAATTTAAGTTATAATGCATCACTCGGGCATGCTATTTTTCCCGAGATCAGGGTACCCTTGGCAATCATCTCAGATAGGGAAACACAGTTCACCTCACACTTTTGGAAGTCCTTTCAAAAGGGACTAGGCACTTGGGTCAAACTCAGCACTGCTTTTCATCCGCAAACCGATGGGCAAGTTGAGCGGACTATTCAGACCCTGGAAGATATGCTAAGAGCATGCGCGATTGATTTTAAGGGTAATTGGGATGACCATCTGGCTCTTATCGAGTTTGGGTACAACAACAGCTACCATTCCAGTAGCCAGATGGCCCTATTTGAAGCCTTGTATGGTAGGAGATGTAGATCTCCGATAGGGTGGTTCGAGGTTGGTAAAGCTACCCTGATAGGGCCAGACTCAGTACATGAGGCAATGCTGAAAGTTTAGCTCATCCGAAAAAGGTTGAAAACAGCTCAGAGTCGTCAGAAACTTATGCCGATGTGCGGAGAAGAGAATTGGAGTTTGCAGTTGATGACTGGGTATACCTAAAAATTTCGCCCATGAAAGGGGTGATGAGGTTTAGGAAGAAAGGAAATCTCAATCCGAGATATGTGGGACCTTATATAATTTTGAGGCGTATCGGCAAGGTGGCCTATGAACTAGAGTTACCTTCAGAATTAGCAGTTGTACATCTAGTTTTCCATTTGTCACTTTTGAAGAAGTGCATTGGAGATCCAACCTCTGTGGTGTCATTGGATAGTATGGGAATCAAGGACAGTCTCACATATGAGGAGGTTCCAGTCCAGATCCTTGACCGTCAGGTTCGTAAATTGAGGAATAAGGAAATAGCGTTGGTCAAGGTCCTATGGACAAATCAGCAGGTGGAAGGAGCTACGAGGGAGGCCAAGGCAGATATGATGGCCAAATACCCGCACTTGTTCTCTACAGACTCTATTATAGCTTGAAATATGAATTTTGCTTTAAGACCTGATCTAGTTGTTGAATTCAGTTCATGTGTATAAGTTTTATTTTTGACTTTGTATGTATATATGAAAAACAAATTTAGTTCAGTTATGTATTCTGAAATAAAGGTAGTCATTTCGGTAGTTTTGGACTTAAATGAGCAGTATTGGGAGATTGTTATTGCTAATTTTCTAGTTCCTATGAGTTTTCTAACATTCGAGGATGAATGTTTCCAAGGGGGAGATATTGTAACACCCCGGAAGCTCAAATTTAATATCAGGGACTCAAATTATAAAATCTGGAAAATTGTAGAAATGTTGCAGAAAGACCCACCTAACGAGTCGTTAAGGGACCCAATAACTCGTTAGGTCACGTGAGAAGGATTGCTAAGACAAGGTCAGTGTTCCCAACGAGCGACCTCACGAGTCATGTTCAGGTCCCACGACTCATTGAGTCAATGTTGTTAGGCCGTAATCTAGAAACTTGAGAAGTGGCTGTGTACTTGACGAGTGGGGGCGACAAGTCGTGGTTCCCAGTAACGACTCGTTATGTTCCCCTTTACAAGCCCCACTTAATTTTTAACCAGTGTAACTGACGGGCGTGACCATGAGTCGTGGCCAGTCACCACGACCCGTTAGGGTCACCTGGCAGTTTTTCCCAGCAATTTCCTAAAGGCTATTTAGTAATTTCCTACCCTCCCAAGCTTTAAACTACGTCATTTTAGCCTTTATTTCAGACGTTTTAGTGGGGTTAACGGGCTCTTTTCCTCATTCCCCACTCAAACCCTCTAGAAACAGAACGTAGAGTTCTCTCTCAGAGTATTTCCGAGCAAAATCTAGGGCAGATCTTTCCTCTTTGATTCTCAAGTGATTCCTCTAGGTTTCTTCGTCAGGTATGTGGGTATTCAACAAGGGAAATTATTCTTCCCTTATGTCCCCCAAAATTCTTCCATAACTTCTCTATTAGTTTTAGCCTTGAGCTTTTCGAATACGGAGAAATTACATGTTATTAATCATCAATCTCTCATAGAATGATATTCTCGTTTATTATTGATATGAATTCCATCAGTTCTTACCTAAATTATCGAGATTCATGCAAGAGTGAATTGAAGCCCTGAATTCTTGAATGAAGATGATTTTTCTTGAAAATCTTCCTCTACTGAATTAAGCATGTTTGGGCTGAATTTTCCTTAAAACTCTTATTACACATGAAACTAGCAGATATTCCATTGCTAAGAATAATTTTAGACGTGATAAATTAATTTTCTTGAATTCTTGAGTTGTTGCTATATTACGGATTTCCCGTGTTGTTGGAATGATGTCGAATTCTCTATTAGCTGCTTAATAGTTCAGCTTAGTCAGAATGTAGAACCCCTTCGGAACTTTGAAGAAATTTTCAACTAATCAGTTTGACAATAGAAATTCTCGAGGTGTCAGTAGTACCTCCCAGATATAAAAATTAGAATCAGAATTCAATTAATGGTCCACTAGGCAGTCATGACATTTCAGATATATAGCTCTGACTTGCCCCAGGACCCCAGTTCAGATTTCAGTTTGTTCTTAGACGGTTACGACGCTCCTAGATGAGCAGCTCTAACCGGTCTAGAACCTAGTTTCAGAATCTGGTCCGATAAGACTCTTAAGGTATTTTCAGTTATATGTATCTTACTAGTCTTGGACCCCAGTTTTGAGCTATCAGCGTAGTAGTTTAGTTTAGGTGTTCCAGCGGGAGTAGGACTTAGCACCGAGCGGACCGGGGTTCCAGTGCACCCAGGTTCCAAGAACTACATTGCCAGCGTAGGATTACAGATACAGATTATTGGCCTGATTGGCCTCAGACTTTTGTGATCACCCAGTTCATGCCTTTATACCCTGGCAAGGTGTACTGGTCCTACCGGTGGGGTGTATACATCGGACTCCATGTCTAGCTCACATGGTTATATGTCGGTTACAGACTCTCCCACTAGTCAGTCCAGTCCAGTTTCAAAATAAGAATCTCAATCTAGTTTCAGATCTATCAGTTCAATTCAGTTCAGTGTAGTATTTCAGATTCAGTATTACAGATCTAGGGCATGTCTTTGACCACCAGACAGGGTCATTTTGACCATCTCAGATACTTCAGATTATTTTAGTTCAGATAATTAGTTGGTCATTGAATGTCTTTCCAGTTCAGTCATTTACATCTATAAGTATATTCCTCTCACATACTCAGTACATTCAAAGTACTGACGCATACTTTTATGTTGTATCGCTTTATAATAGCGTGTGTTCTCGCACTTCAAGACCGCTAGCCGCCGTAGCTTCCGCATTCTCCACCTCAAAGGAAGTGTGAGTCCTCATCATCCGAGGGCATTATTTCTTTCCTTCAGTCATTAATTAGTTTCTGGTTAGACTTAGAGTTAGTTGGGGGCTTGTCCTAGCAACTTCTCAGTTAGATGGCTTTCTCAAAACCGACATGATTTTCGCATTTATCAATATTATTCAAGTATTTTGAACTTTATGTTTTCCTACTTGTCTTTCATAAATGTTTTATGATATTATTTCAAAGTTCCGTTGTGGATTTTTACTCAGAATACTAGTGAATGATAGACCAGGGGTTAACTTGGTGCCACTTGTGGGCTCAAGTACCGTGTTACATCCAGGGTGTAGGCTCGGCGTGATACTGCCACTGCAATGACTCGTTTGATCACCATTGTCTATACGCTTGCTATGGCGCTGACGACGATCCACTTAACGAGTCGTTTGGTCGAATGAAGACCGTTCTGTACATTTCGGCACCAGCAACTCAAGTTCAGATTTTTGGTTCTAACTTCAAATTTCCATCTTCTTAATCACTTGCACACATCATCACATCGTAAACACTATATTTTTCTTACAATGATAACTTGGGTTGCTCCCAAGAAGCACCTAATGCAACGTCACGACACGACGCGGGTATTTTGACTACTCAGACTTCCACCAAAACACTCCATGGGTTGCCTCCTTTACAGCGCCTGATTTAACATCACGCAAGTCCCCTAAGGTTACTCACCTCACCCAGAACTGAGATCCACCAACTTTATTCCTTCGCTCCCCGCATATGCTTTCACCGTTGACCATTGACTTTAAAGCACTTTCCTTCATGGTTTTGCAGTTCAATTGCCCCATGGGAAAATACTTTAAACCACTGAAAAGGCCCTTCCCAACCATTTGGACTTCAACTTGCCAGAAAACAACCGAAGCCTTAAATTGAATATTAACACCATATCACCAAAGGATGAACTCTCTCTTCACAATCTTCCTAATATGCCGAATTTTCATTATTAGTTTATAAATTTCAAAACTCATAGGCTTTCAAACGAAACTCATCTAGCTCATTCGACTGATCAAGCTCGTCTGCAGCTTCTGCTTCAATCCAAATCCAGCTTCTTGAGCGCCAACATAGCTTTTTCTCAAGTTCAACCGAAAGATGACATAATTTTCCATAAACAAGTCAGATAGGGAGACATACCTATAGGAGTCTTGAATGCGGTCCGATAAGTCCATAGAGCATCATCTAGTTTCCTAGCCCAATCTGTCCAGTTAGCATTCATAATCTTCGCAAAGATGGTCTTCATCTACCGATTTGTGACTTCAACCTGCGCACTAGACTGTGGATGGTAGGGTGTTGCCACCCTGTGTTTACCCCATATTTCCAATAAAGTACAAACAACTAGTTACGTATGCGAACCCCCATCACTAATGATTGCTTCAGAGTCCCAAATCTAGCAAATATATTCCACTTCAAGAATATTGTGACACTCTTCCCTTTATTATTTGGAAGCGCAATTGCCTCCACTCCATTTTTGAAACATAGTCCACAACAATAAGTATGTACTTAATCCCGTTTGAGCTCACAAATGGACCCATGAAATCAATGCCCCACACATCAAATACTCAATTACGAGGATGGGAGTAAGAGAAAGCTCATGTCTCTTGATATGCCTCCTTCCTTTGGCATGCATCACATGCCTGTGCAAAATCATGCACGTCCCGAGAATGTTGGCCAATAATACCTACGTTGCAGACCTTGCGGGCTATGCGACCGTGGTGACCCCAACGGAAATGAGTGGCAGCCCTCCAGTATACTCAACATCTCTACCTCGGGCACGCATCTCCGACCACTTATCACACATATGCGGGGGCCAAGTAGGGTTTCTCTTTCCTGTAAAAACTTCCGCACATCGACACTAACTTTCCGTTGGTGGAAAGATAAGTGCTCCGGTACAATATCACTCACTGTATAATTAGCAAAGTCTCGCAAATCATGGATGAGACCTGTGTGGCCACTAACACCCGCTTGTCGGGGAACGCATCATCTAAGTCACGCTCATCTCAAAGTGCTACATCAGGTTCCAATCTTGATAAGTGATCCACCACCTAAGTTTTCAAGTGTTTTCCGGTCTCTTACCCTCAACTCGAACTCTTGTAGCGCAAGAGAACCCATCGAATCAATCATGGCTTGGCATCATTCTTACTATTAGATACCTCAAAGTTGTATGGTCGTATGAACTATCACCTTAGTTCCAAGCAAGTATGCTCGAAACCCGTGATTTCAAAGGTATGACGGATCAATACTACCACTGAAGCCAGAGCAACCATCGAGTCATGGTGAGGCTCGTGGTAAGGAGGTTCAGCTTTGTGAAGGGGAAAACAATGGTCGACTTGACGACCCGTTGGTCCAAAGGATGAGTCATCCTATCCATCCGTGGTTCAATTCTGAAGGCAAGTCTCACACAAACGACGGGCCATACAACGGGTCATTCCCTCCAACAACCTGGTGCCACTTGTCGGATCGATTTCGAGCAATTTTCTAAGGAAGATTCATTAAGGGAATTTTCGACTTTTCCATGCTATGAGACCCTAAATTACATCGTTTTAGCTTATGAAAGGCGGATTTTTAGAGGGATAATTTATTCTATGTCTTCATTCATGCATGTAAGAGTGTAGAGAGGTGATCAAAGGGTGATTTAAGGCTTCTCTCTTCAAATTCTTCCACCTCTTGGGCATTCAAGGGAGATTAAGAATAGTTGTTTCCAGGTATGTAAGGCTATCAATGGGTGTTTTCTTTCACATCCATGCCCATTCTCTACGATTTCATGAAAATTCTATCAAAAGTTTATTTGGGTTTTGAAGTAGAATCATATAAAAATCTAATTATTTGTTAATGGGCTTTGTGATTTTAGATTCTTATCATACTATATGGGGTTTTTATCGATTTTATGATTAAATCATTTATAATGTTATCGATTTTGATTTCTACGGAATTATGCCTAATTATGCATGACTCATGATAAATCAATTTATGATCTACTTTTCCCTTAAAGATATTTACAAGCCCAGCATGAATTAGGATTTAAATTATGAATTTAATTTTTAATATTATTATTTTTTAACAACTCACTCAAATTGTTCAAGTTTTTGTTTGTATTTTGTTATTTTTGTGTAATTTATAACTTATTAATTATGTTTTGGCCGATCACGGCCTTATTTCATGGCTAGTTCAATGTATGTACCGTTTATAGATTATTATGATTTAACTAGCCCATGAATTCAAGAATGTTATACTTCATGACCAAGATATATATTTTGGGAGTAGTATCGAACACCGAGTAGGCTCTGGCATAGGTTAAGCCTGGATCTCATAAACTACATGCCACCGTAGGTATGTTGGGACCCTCTCTTGTGACTGTCCCTGGCCTAATTGGCCCTTTTCATGGTGATATCACACCCTTCATGGTTCTACCCCTTTGCAAGGTACAAACGTTTCGACTAGGTTTACGTGTCGGACTTCATGTGCTCATATGGGGTATGTCGCTTAAAAGAATCTCTCATTGTTCCTCTATGATTTATGCATGTTATGATTATGTATTTTTGCTCATGTCATGTTAAGTAAAGTTTTTCTCTTATGTATATGATTACGCTGTAATACGATTGTTTTGAAAACTCGAGCTCTATGTTATGTTATTATGATGTTTACGATATGAGCATGATTTCATACTCTTATAATTTTTATAAGTTTTAAATGTTCGTTTTACTTTATCTTGCACTAGTACATTTCATGTACTGACCGCATACTTTCTATGTTGTATCGTTTTCATGATACACTGCCTGGCTCTCGGCTCACTCCTCCTCGCAGAGCTCCTTTACGGAGTTCGGCTTATCGCCCTTATTTGGTGAGTCCTCATGTTTCGAGTGATCATATGTTCAAACTCTATTATTCTCTTTCAGTTTTAGTATTGCAAGGTTAGTTGGAGTATTGTATCATCAACCCGTCTTTCATGATTAGATGCTTTTCGACTATGTTAGCCCAACCGCTATGTATGGACTATGTATTGTCTTTTCTTCCGTTATTATGTCATGTTTCCATTTTCATGCTAAGTCTTACGCTTATGTGAATGAATTCAAATGTATGCTAATGCCATGGGCTGACTTGGGGTCTCGGGGTCTTTGTCCCATGTCTATGATCCGGGGTGTAGATTCGGTGTGACACAACCAATCCGGGATCTATTGATTCATCATTCACAACCAAATGAGATCAACCGTCTCCTTCCCACTCCTAGTAGTGACCACTATGCAATGACTGTAATTTTTCGGATTCTATATTGTATTGTCGGGAAGTGTGCCTTTCGCTTCGGTTCATCGCAACAAACATCCGATCACTGCTCAATCTCGTTTAATGGCTATGGCGTGTGATTCCACCTTTTGATTTATACCAGAAATATCGCTGTGAGCTCCTTGGAAATGGCCATTTGTTGCCTCCATCCGCTAAGTACCTTAGGATAACATGTCTTCTACCCTTGAACCACTGGAATCTGGCTCACGATTTCTTGGAGGAACATGTTATAGACAACTTCATCATTCTTGTACTCCTCACGCTTCTTCTAGTCTCCATTGTCTTTATTGGCCTCGGTGTAATTGTTATCCCCGTAGTAGTTCTCGATCTTTATTCCCTCGGGGATCTTTACGCCAAGAGTCTTGGTTAGACCCTTGGGTATTAGTTCAAAACTCATCCCTTGATCATTCGATAATTAACTTCCTCCTCAAATTCTGATTCACCTCCATCATTTCTTGGGGCCTACCTCGAAAAACCCACAAAGATTTACTTTTTAAACCCCGCCCCATCAAATACTTAGCAGCAACCCCATTGTGGTCTTTATTTTTGAAATATCCCGATCTCGCTCTTCATCCTTCCTTCTCTGCTCTACAAACATACCTACCACATAAGTACCAGTCGGAGTCTCCGACTCTCTTGTGTGCCATGCGCGGATGATTTTAGTGATTCTTTCTAGTAGCTCAAGAAATAAAGATAAGTGTGACTCATAAATATTCCGCCAGACAAGGTATCGCCCACTCGTCTTGGTGTTAGCATTTAGAGACTGTAGAAAATTTCCAGCAATGTATCATCTGGGATCCTGTGATTGGGCAATCTGAGTTTCCTCTGAACTCAGCCATGTCTCGTGAAGTGCCTGTGAACATAACCGCCCGAAGTTGTATATCTCATCTTTCAAAGAAGAAAGCTCGAAAGTGGGAAAACCTTTCAAGAAAAGCTCGCTTTCAACTCACTTGGCGTAGTGATAGAATCATTGGGCAGTTCTATGAACCAGAGCGTTGCCTCACTCCATAATGAGAAGGGAAATAACCTCAGCCAAATCACATGCTGACTCACTCCGTTGTTTATAAGCTGCGTATACCCCAAATTTGTCAACTAAGTATGTGCATTATCAATGACTCGCAAATAATCCCTTCATGTTGAGCAGTTGATCATAGCATTGGTAATATCAATGTAATACTCCCGAAAGGGCTTGAAAATAGACCCGAGAGTTGAAAGTTTAAAACTGCTGAAATGGGGAAAGTTTCTGGCGTAACGTACCATGGAAGGACTCGTGGTATCAAACCAGGGGTCGTTATATGGAGTCGTTGGTTAGGGAAGGATGGGTGGAAATGGAGACAACGGATGACACAATCACTCGTTTTTGGGAACAACGAGCCATTGTCAGTACTGGAAGAGATTGGTCTAGCAGGTGGCACACACAACGGGCCTTCCAACAACTCATTGTGGGCTGTAACTAGTCCTTGTTTGGTGCAAGAAATTTCAAGCAGTAGATGACAGACGAGACGACGACTGTTGGAAGGAACCACGAGTCATGGTAAGGCCCGTGGTAAGCAGGTTTAGATTTTGTGGTGAGCAAGCAATGGATGATGTAACGACCATTGGTTAGTAAGACGAGTCATCCCTTGGCCTGTCCGTTGCTGATTCCAAGTAAGCCTTCAAGAAGACATACGACGAGGGTCAGACGGTCGTCTTTGCTCCAATGACCCGTTAGAGCTGTCCATTGGTTCCATCCGGCCAGATTTCAGGGTAGGTTCATTAAGGGTAATTTTGACTTTTTCACGATATGCGGCCCCAAACTGTGTCATTTTTTTGTCTTGGGAAAGCTGGGTTTTTTTAAGAAATGACCTATTCTAAACTCTCATTCATGCATGCGAGGATATTGAAAGGTGCGATCTAAGAGATTTTAAGTTCTTTCTCTTTAATTTTTCCAATTTCATTCTTGGGCTTCTAAGGAGAGTTAGGATTTGATAATCCCAGGTATGTAAGGCCATCAATGGGTGAATTCTTCCACACCCATGCCCCTACTTTATGATTTTACTTAAAATTTACCAAACACTCATGGGGTTTTATAATTTGTTTATAAAAATCAAATGATTTAATCATGTTTTTAGTAATTTTTTATTTTTTTTGTTGTTGAGTATATTTTGTTTTTGTGTTTTTTTAATATTCAATTAATTATAATATTGATGATTTTGATTTTTGCCAATGTTTAATTAAGCATGTCCCACGATGAATCGATTTATGATCTATTTTCCATTGATGTTCATTACAAGCCCAAAGTATGAATTATGTTTTAAATTATGAATTTTAATTTTATATTTTTTTCATGTATTCAAATGGAAGGATTACAACTCTCATAAATTTTTACAAATATGTATGAATCTTATGAATCATGAATTGTGTTTTTGGCCGACTCATGGGCCTCATGTCATGGCTAGATCACATATATTCAAGCATGTTTATGATTATCATGATTTAACTAGCCCATGAACTCATATTTGTATTATTATGAGAACTATATATGTTTTGGGAGTAGCATCGAACACCGATTGTGTCTGGGGCTCAGGTTGGGCTCGGGATCTCATGAACTACGTGCCACCATAGGTATGTTGGAACCCCTTTCATGTTATTCCCTGGCCTCCAAATTGGCTCTTTTCATGGTGATGTCATGACTTTCATGGTTCTACCCTTGGCAAGGTACGAACACTCTCTCCCGACTAGGATTACAAGTTGGGCTTCATGTGTGCTCATATGGGGTATGTCGGTTAAGAGAATCTCCACTGTCACGATTTATGCATGTTATGATTATGTATGATAGCTCAAGTCATGTTAAGTAAAGCTCTATTATGATTACGATTATGCTTATGTTACGAATGTTTTGAAAACCTTGAGCCATATGATATGTTATTATTATTTACGATACGAGTATGATGTCCTACTATGATCATTTATGAATTTCATATGTTTTAAATATCCATTTTTACTTAACTTGCATACTCAGTACATTCACGTGATCGACCGCATACTTTGTTGTATCGTTTCATGATACAGTCCCTGGCTCTCGTGCTCATCCTTCACCCGTAGATAGTTTCAGATTTTCTCTCAGCTCTTGGTGAGTCCTCATGTTTCGAGAGATGTATGTTCATACTCTATGTTATTTCTTTCAGTTTTTGGATGTTGGATTAGTTGGGGAGTTGTCCCATCAATTGCCTCATGTTAGCGCTTCATCGCATCACGTTGTATTCAACAGATTGTATTTGAATTTGTACTGATTTATTTCCTTTTTCTGATGTTATGATTATGTTCTTATATGTTAAGTCTTTCGCTCATGTGATTGGATTAGATGTATGCTCATGCCATAGGTCGACATGGAGTCTCTCGGGGCTCCTTATTCCATGTCTACGATCCGAGTGTTCGTTTAGGTCGTGGATAATCAAAATTTGGACGGTAGGCAAAGGGGGAGGGACATTAGCTCTAGTGGCAGTGGCTTCGTCAATATCAGCATCATAATCCTCATCCAAATACACGGGTGTCTCGTTGTTTTGGACATTTGTTCCTTCTAGATCGCTTCCGTCAAAGAACTAGGCGTTGCTCTTCAACAACCTCGTTGGCCCTATCTCTAGCCCAAGCTTTTTCCTCGGCCAAGTTTCTAGTTTTAGCTTGGTCCACTATCTCTTGCTCTTATATGTTGGCATTCTTCTCAAATTTCTCAGTGTTTGCTCAAGTTCGTGATTGATTTGAACTCGGATTTTCTGGGTCTTGCAAGGCTGTGGCACGATGAACCTAAAGCCCTAAGAACAAAAACAATAAAAAGAAAAATAAAAATGAAATAAGAACTAACGGTGCAAAGCAAACACAATTAACAAAAAGCATTAGTCGTAGCTCCCCGTCAACGGCACCAAAATTTGATGTCGCCCAAATTATACTTGCATTTGAGATATAAAGTGTCGATGTCAAATATAGAACCGAACAAAGGATGGGGTTGATCCCACGAGGAATATGGAAAGAACTTGAGTTAATGTGAATAGCTATTACTATCGGATGACTTATTTTCGAGGGGGAAAGAATTGAAAATAAAATAATAAACACTAGTAAAGACTAGTAAATGCTTAAATCAATTTTGGTTTGTATTCAATCAACAAGTAACTAGGATTGTGTTCCCCATGACTTCATAACCACAAGGCTTTTACAGTAGTGATCTATTCCAATGTTTAGCATGCAATATTGGTAAGTTAGGTGCACCTAAATGGGTTGGTCCCCTATATAGATGATTATCACCACGCAACTTGGTCCATATAAGGGTATGCTTAATTAACCCTTACCTAAATATTGGATTAGCTATCCCTCAGATAAAGTTCAAGCTATTAGATGAGGGTTGATAGCCTCAAATCTCCGTTCTTTTCCCTTTTCCCCTTCACTACCCCCTTGATTCGGTAAGTAAGAATAAGGCGAGTTCTAACGTTTGCAACCATTAAGAAATAATTAAAATGAAGGGAAAAACAATACATGCATCAAAACCCGTTCAAGAATCACTAATTGTTTAACCCGTGTGTTAATTCATCATGGTTCCCACAACCCTAGTTATCGGTTTAGCCATTTTATGCTTGAATAATCACAATCACAAAATATAGAACAAAACATAATTGTCACTTACAAAAACTCGTAGAATAAAACCACGTGTATTGATTAAAACTCCAAAATCGATGAACAAAACTTCAATGTCTTTTTGATTCCCAAAAATCAATAACAAAATTACAAACTTTATTTCTGAACTAAGAAAGATCGTCAACAACACTAAAATCCACGTGAAAGTAGTATAAAAAAATTGTGCACGGAAAATAAACCTAAATATTGTATTTATAGTTCCAAGCTAATCTTATCCTAACTAAAATTGAATTCCGTGTCGACAAGGGTAACGGTCAAGTAACGACTCGTTAGGTCTCCTAAAGAATCGTGATCAGTGAAAATCAGTCGCCCTCAACAGAAGGCTCCAGTCTTGGTGACGGGTCACCTAACGACTCGCCGTGTCAAGGCATGAGTCATTAGGCCTCTCATGGTCTTGGTTCTCTAGAATTCCAAGGCACACGATGAGTTCATACCAGTGCTCTCATGATGAGTCGTCCAATCATCCGACGACTCGTTATGTCTTCCGTTGCCTTCATTGGGTATTTTTCAGAAATTATCATCCCAGTCTTTCGCCACTACTTAACGACTGCTACCGCCCATAACGAGTCATGCCTTTCCAACTCTGATGGAATCAGTTCTTTTCACAACTCATTGCTCACAACTCCAAGCACGAGTTATGCATTGAGACAACGACTCTCGTGGCCTGGGCATCACCCTTCGCTTTTGTCCAATTTGGCCTTACTTTGCCTATTTCCCCGTTCCGAACCAATTTTCCTACAACATTTAATACAAATGCATTATATCTAGATAAAAGTACCTAGAATGTGCATATTTTCTTTGTTTTAAGCATCGAAAGTGTCGTAAAATCATATCACATCAATCACCCATCAGCTAGAAGGTGAAAAACTCTACACCGTACTTCACCACCGCCCCCATCTTATAGAGCCTCTTGTAACAATCTATGATAAATTATAAGCGTCCTTCCGACTGCTCCATAGAAGGTGGGAGGCTTCATCTTAGTGAACCTCCAAAACAAGTCATGCTCCTCCCCTATAACCACCGGTCCTCGTTTACCGGCCTTGGAAACATAATGCCTCGCATATGTCATCAATCCACGAGCGATAGAAGTTGGATGTTGTATCCTCGATCAAGGTCATACCGGAGTTTCTAGCACTCTCGCTCCACAAGGCCACTAAAAAGGTTGAGGACCTGAGCTAGGACCTCCGAAGATGCTGGTGAGGTAGGAGCTCCCGCGTCGACCTTGACCTCAATAGCCATTCGCTCCTCGCATCACTGGTGGCAAGGGAGATGATACCTCTCCCCGATCGAGCGTGAGCACGGCCCCTCCTCTAGCCGCAACGTCTCTAGGCCACGACCTCTACCCCTTCCTGTACCGCGAATTGTGGCTGCTACCGCTGGCCTCGGCTGCGTCTTTGTTGTCGTTGGCGTGTGTTCTCACCATCCGAGAAGGAAGGAAAGAAAAATTGTTAGATATCAATTTGGATCACCAGATACCAACTAGAATCAAGTAATCACACAAAAGGAAAGAAGAAGGGAGTTTTCCTAAAGTTCTGCGGCCTCTCAAAGATAAGTTACAAATGTCTCCGCACCGATCCGCGAGACTCTACTAGATCTGTCTTAGTGCAATGAGATCAACGAACCTAGGGCTTTAATACAAATTTTTGACATGACCCAGGTGGCTGTGATTGGCACCCACACTAGTCCCCCGATGGGCTAACCAGTGAAACCCAATAACAATCCCTGCGACCCCAAAATCAAGACATCTATGAATAAATCAACCGTAATGCTCTTAAACAACTTCGAATCAATATAATTTGTAAACCAAAACTAATAAAACAATTTTCTAAAAACTTATTGTCATTGCACCAAACAACTGTTTACAAAGCAAAGGAAACTAATAACCAAAATGAATAAAGTATTCAAATGTCTGAAAGAAAGAAATCTACAACGGGGAGTGAACTCGTGTCCCTTCTTACTACCTTCAATCTCCGAAACAGCTACTGCTCTATAGGTGAGGGCATGAAGAACTACTCTGACTCAAACTCTGCACTGTAGAAAAAGAATGAGGGGTAGGGTCAGTACATGACGCAAAGACGGCATCATCGGCTAACCCTAATAAATAAAACATAGATCGACATGCTACACTCTTTCTCGCTCATCCATCCTACGCTTAAATAGATCAAAAGTTTAGCATTTCACATACTCCATAAATCTATATCAGACACGTACAATTAAACAACAGCCATATCAGCTATTAAGATCTACAAGTCCACAAATACATAGCAACAACTACTCAACAATTAAACGCAAAGGACAAAGTCACACTAGCACTAAGAACATCTTCGTTATCAACTCACATCGTACCAATGATACTTTGCACATCTTCTTAGCACATTCCTCATCCAACTTCATGAATATAAATGAAATCACAAAACAACACACAAATGACAAAACCAAGGGTAATATAATGGGAACCACCGTCACCCCCCTTAACACTCAACCACGAATTATGTACACACATACCAGATCTTATTTTTGTCTATCCAGTCATGGCCTATAGGAGACTCTAGAAATTCATGTATTATTCAAAGATGGCACCTCGGCTTCTCACTTATATGCTCATCCAAATGCTCTCCTCAGACACAAGACACTCGATACACATTCGCCGCCCCGATGCTCCCTCGGGCTCGAGCCTCAATTCAAAATACAATCACTATCCGATTCATTCTAATTTTTGTAAAACAACAAGTATAAGTGTCATACACATTCACATGTGCTCTAATTTTTTATTCTCCTTTCACATGATCAATTCATGACAAGCAGTTCACTTCACCAATTCTCATAAACTTAACAACATGCTAATCGTGACTTTCTATCAACATGGTAATCATACTATCTGCAAGACAAACTCACAACAACGGATGTCCAAAGACCAATCACATAATATTATTACCTAAGAATACAAATTCATTAAGCAGGTCAAATCCTCCAACCATAACCTACCTCGATTACTCGAAGTTATTGACTTCGCTACTATGCAGGAGCTTTGCCCTTCCTTAATGCTTCGGATTATTCAAAATCTATACATTACAGCAATAATTATTAATCACTCCTCAAGATAGCGCCAATTAGATCAAACCCTCTCTTTTTAAAGGCAATTTCCCATAAAACTTCTCTTCCACTCTAGTTTTAGGTCCCCACCTTGTATTAACAAGAGAACCTTAGGAAGTAATCATTACGTGAAATTTAATAACAAAACCTCCCATTACTCCCCCCATAAGTCATCCCTAGTTCATTAACCTAGGGTTCTCTAGTCTCGCATTATCATCATTAAGTAACCTCTTAACTCTTCAATGATAAATAATACCCATTAAAGGGGCTAGGGATGAGAAACTTACCTTCTCACCATCACTTTCTGCTCTGAGAAGAAATCGCTCAACCTGCTCTTTCACGTTTTGGAAATACGGGACTTAATCCCTAAATCCTACTTAAACCCTTCTTCTTATTCCGGTCATCCGTTGTGTGATCGACTTCAAGGGCAGTTGATATGAATTACCTCTCATCAAGCTTGCATATAATACACCTACCACTCAACAATATTCAGATGGCCCCTTTGAGGCCTTATATGGTAGAGGTGTAGGTCTCCTATAGGGTTGTTTAAAGTTTGTGAAGCTACATTGATAGGACCAGACTACTATGAAGCTATGCAGAAAGTGCAACTTATCAGAGAAAAGGTTGAAAACAGCACAGAGTCGAAAAAATCATATGCTGATGTGAGGAGGAGGGAGTGGAATTTGTTGTACATGATTGGGTTTATCTAAAAATTTCACCCATGAAGGGAGTGATGCGTTTGGAAAGAAAGGGAAACTACTCCGAGGTATGTGGTGTAGGACTTACAGGATTCTCGAGGCAAATTGGCAATGTGGCCTACGAATTAGAAATACCTTTAGAGTTAGCATCAGTGCACTCAGTCTTCCATGTATCACTTGAAAAGTGCATCGTCAAAGGATCCTACCTCGCTTGTGCCACTAGACAGCTTTGAGATAAGAGGTTCCCCTCTACGAAGAAGTCCCAATTCAGATCCTAGACCGTCAGGTTTGTAAGCTGAGAAAAAGAAAGTCGCTTCGGTGAAAGTATTGTGGAGGAATCAGCTAGTTGAGGGAGCCACATGGGAGGCGTGCGCACATGATGGCTAAATACCCTCATTTATTCCCTTCAAGTTCGGCCAAAGGTAAGGTATTAAATTCCTCCTCAATACTCTATTCGGCATTTAGTACTCATCAGCCTCCATTCAGATTTTCAATGTGCACTCTAGTTGTGTTAATTCTCTAGTTAGTATGCCTATATTCCAAACTTTAGAGTCATCACTCCTTCAAAAATAAGTTTATAGTTTCAATCTAGGAATTATAGCTCTTTTTCTAGTGTTCCAAATAGCTTTAAGCCTCATTCAAGGATGAATGATCCAAAAGGAGGAAATATTGCAACAAATCAAAGCTTTCCTAGACCAAACTCGTAATTTGCATGAAACCGTAAAGAACCAAAAAAATTTGTCTTAGAATGACCGAGACAATGAATCATTGTCAATGGCAGAACGACTCATTGTCTAGGTCGTAGTCGCCCGGCCAGTTATCCTCTCGGGGGAACCAACAGACATGGATCGACCAGAGAAGTAACGAGTCATCCTATCACTCATTACATTCCCACTTTCGTATATCGCTAATCCCTTTTCAGAACCCACGAGTCGACAACCAGTCATGTTCAATATAATGACTCGTGGGATGACTCGCGTGGTTTGGAGCCCAAGTGTAGTTGAAAATCTCTTCTTGCAGAAATGAGAGGCAATAATGACCCATTTCATCACACAACGAAGTCGTTGTTTCAAATCCGTGATTATAAGACTAGAAATCAATTTTTCCATTGTTGACTGACGAAAGACACAACGACCCTTTGGTTCTACCAATGATTCATTGTGTCGCCTCAGCAAAGTGACCAAGTTTTCTGTCACGCCCGCCTTGGGGGAATGATTGGCATGTGGTGCCCTACTAGGGACTGGAATCGCTAGGATCAAGGAGCCTAAGCACTTTTGGTGCCTAAATGGGCTCAACTCTAGATTCAAGAAAACAACGGGCTATAATCTGGCCAGAATACAGCCCTCCGCCGCTAGCCTATAGCCCTCATAAGTAAACAACAGCTAACCAGAAAACAATAGTAACAAGGAACTCATGCGGGCCGAAAAGGCCACCATGTCGTTTGAAGTTACTTCCCGAACTGGCAAACAGAGCTAAACCGCTACGTGACCGACAAGGTCACCACTACCAAATGAATAAGGCCCCACACGCTGCGCCATAAACAAGCTAAGACATACACACGGCCCTCACTCTAATTCCAAAAGGTAACTAACTTCATTGCAGGAATACACAAGCCACAAGCCTCTAAGAATATTGATAAAATGGTCGGGTCAGTGTCTCCGGCCTACCCGTACTCGATAACAAAAGAAAATAGAGTAGACCTCTCCGACTATCGAGATCCGAATGACGGGACATGACTCTGTGGCTGGATGGGATCACGAGGGTCGGCTCGTCTATGGGTACTGCAGTAAGGTAATGCAACAATTTCAAAGCGGGCGCGTACATCGTACCGAGTAAGGCAACCAATATAATCGAATATAAGAAATACCGCTAGTTTTGAATAACAAAGTAGCTGAAATCACTGGCCGGCGGGATTCGAAATGAGCTTATTTGTACCGAAGGTAAGGTAGAAGCATACCTGTCGACGTGGCGTCCCGAACTAGAGGCTCCCCGATCTACCTCTACCCTCTACCCGCCGAACTGAGAGGGCCGACGCCCCGAGGCCGGAGCTCGCGAATCCCTTCCGATACCCCGGCCTTGGCTATCTCGGCTACCTTGTCCCCCGGCTGGACAGTTTTTCATCATGTGACCCTGCCTGCATATGTAACACCCCGTGAGCCATATCTACAAGCTCCAAGGTGAGGTCGGCTGCAAATAGGGCAGCGTGGGTGTATCTCGCTTCCGCTCTACCCTCCTCTACTAGGTGAATCTATCGTTCGAGAACCGCCACCCGACTCGACGGTCCTCGGTGAACAAATCTACCCCTCTCAGCCGTTGTGACGGAGGTGGGGGTCTAGGGGGCCTGACTGACAACCGGGCCCTCGGGTCCTCTCCGAATCTCCTCTCAGATTTCATCTAATTGATCCCTTCGGCGCTGCTTCCCGATGAGACGCTTACCGGCCTCAAGGTTGCCTAAGGCTCCCTACTAGTTCGGGTGTGGCTCGCACTCCGGGCAATGTCCATATCTTCCCCGCAAAGATAGCCGTCATGCATGCCTCAATGTATTCTCGGGTCTGTAATTCATACAAACCGGTGGACTCTGTATGGCATGGTGTCCACAAAAGCTAGACATTGCGGGCTAAGGAATCAAACTGTAGGGGCATATTCTCGTACGCTCCGCCCCCGGCTCCAAAAAGTGAAAGAACTGGTCCATTCGGCCCGCTGATCTCCCGTGGCAAATAACGATCCAGAAAGTCCTCGAAGCTGGACTGGGGGTCGGAGGGCACATTCCTCCTCGAGACCTTTCCTGCCTCTCTTACCACAACACAGCCTATGTTTCGCAACCGAATACCGCTAACTCAACCGATCTCCCGTAGGTGTTACATGCATGACCCTAAGATTCTCTACATCCGGTCTAGGAAGTCTTGGGGGTCCTCACTCAACCGACCCCCGTGACTCGTGGGGGACCTAATGCCAAAATTCCCTCACCTCGAACTGCCGATCCACCCAATGGCTCGTCGCATGGTGGCACCGATTGGCTCGAGTGTCCATCATTTATGCCAACATAACTACCGTACTCAATTTCCCGGTCGGATGGTGGTACAAGAGCTATCTGAGGCGGTGTCGTTCCGAATAGCTCCCCGTGAGGTGGGACCGTTGAGAGGGCTGTGATGATGCCTTCCGTATCGCCCCTCAAATCGGGCCGATTCTAAATGTAGCCGAGGCATCCTCGCTAGTGCCTTCAATCATCGCGGTATCCGCCTTCTTCCTGTGGCGTGGTGTTGCCGGCCCTGCCATTTTAATCAGGAACAAAGAGTAAGATAAGCTTTAGGACTCAACCCTATATTGTACTCATTTCATGGAACAACTCGAATATGAAGAAAGAGTAACCATCCTATTAAGTGCCTTATGCTCCTCCTATCTATAAGATGTGGTGTACAACAAATCTATAGACAATACTCTACTTAGCACGGCTTGGTGACTCCCCCGGGACACAACCTGCTTCGATACCAAGTTTTTGTCATGCCCTGCCTTTGGGGAGTGACTGGTACGTGGTGCCCTACTAGGACCGAACTCGTTAGGATCGTCGAGCCTAAGCACTTCCGGTGCCTGGCTGCTCTAATTTCGATTCAAGAAAACAACGGGCTATATAATCTGCTAAATACAAATTCTCCTAAAATACCAGGCCTATAGCCCCTTGTAAGTAAACAACAGCTAACCAGAACAACAGTAGTATCAAGGAACCAATGCGGGCCGACAAGGCAACCATGTTGTCTAGTTACTTCTGAATCAAGTAAACAGGAGCTAAACTGCTACGTGACCGACAAGGTCACCACTACCAACCGACAAGGCCCCACACGGCCGTCATAAAAAGCTAAGACATACACACGGCCTCACACGACCTGTATAACTAACCACAGGGAATACACAAGTCATGAAGCCTCTAAAATATCGATAAGATGGTCGGGACAGTGGCCCCGCCACCGTGATCATGTAACAAAAGAAAATAGAGTAGACTCGACTATAGAGCCGATGACAAGTGAGCCGATGACTCGTGTCGGGATGGGATCACGAGGGTCGGCTCGTCCATGGGTACCTGCAGGCAAGTAATGCAGCGCCTAAGCGGGCGTCAGTACCACTCGGTACCGAGCATGTAAAGCAACCGAAGATAAATCAACATAAGAAATAATACTGCTAGTTTTGAATAATGTAGCAAATGAACTGCCTAGGCCGGCTGGGATCTGAAATGAGCTTATCTCGTATTGAATGTAAGGTAGAAGTATACCTGTCGACGTGGCGTCCTGCTATCTATCAGCTAATAAATAACATGTATATACATATATAGCATACAAGGACCTATACCAAATTTCATAAGTCGGAAGGTGCCAACCAACACATAATCTATATACCCCTACCCGGGTCAAAATCATCCAAAAGTAAATCACTCCACTACGCCTACTAACTACGAGCACCTCCACCGGCCCCTGGGTATGAAGCTGGGCTCTAGGCCCCCGACTATAATTGTATCTCGAAGTCGGGAGGACTCCTATAACTGAAACCGTAATCAGATTCGCATTCTGTAATCCGCCCTTTGGGCGCAAGCGCGACAAAGGGTAAGCTATAATGCTATGTTGATCACTCGATATGGGGAATGCTGCATCCCATCTTCGTCCTACTACGGATGGCATGCCACTCCTTAGGGTGACATCTCACCTCTGGCGGGAGAGTTTCTATTACGCCTATTAACCCCAAGGAAGCTCTAAGGGTGCCTCACAAGACAAACAGTCTCAAAAAAAAAAATATTCACATATAGCAAGCATGTTCGATCTCAAAATACTATACATGTTGTGATATACTATTATGAATCTCTTTTTCTATATTAAACTAATTTTGTTACCGGACTAACTATATCTCGAAATAATATCTCGGTTGTCTGATACTGATTTACCGACCTTTATTCTCAATATAGTATAATAACATAAAACATAAGCCATTGATTCATACTCTGACTCAATACTCAACTTCAATATTCTTCTTCTAGAGTTCACGCTATTTGCTATACAGGAATACTAATCTCGTCAAGAACAAGCTTTACATACCTTTGTTTCATTTCCTGCTAACCGGCGAATTCGATCAATATTCCGCTATTTCTCCTAACCGCATTCATATATACCAATTAGGACTAAATACATTATTATTCGAAGAAAATATCACTTTTAATACATATATAGCCCAAACTTTAACTATCGAAAACAGTCGAAAACTCGCTATTTCTCGAAGTCCGTAAGGAGAAATACTCACTTTAGATGGGAGTATATTGACACTAATTTGGAACAATTCCACTTACCTTAGCTCGGTAGCACGACGGTTCGCCGGCCGAATTTCACGAAACTAAACCCGAGGAATGCTCCTCGCTAAGCTTAATACTTCACTACCCAAGGTTATACTGAGTTTGGATCGCGTATAACGACGTAATTGGAAGGAAATTATAGCATACCCTTCGCACTCGTTTCTCTTCGTTCTCCGAAATTTTAAGAATTTTCTAAAAAACGAAGTGGAGGGGTTTTTATACTTGGCCTGACAAGCCTCCATGACACGCCGCCATCGCGGAGGCCTCTGCCGTGGGCACGCTGCCATCGCGGAGGGGCTCCTGCCCTCGGATTCTCCCGCGTGGTTCGATGCAGTAATGTTCGTCCTATTTCCCTGTCCTTTCCTAGCATGTATGGCATTCTAAAACTCTTAACCAACATACGAATAAGCCATATACATGTCGAGAATTTATGGGGTGTAACATTTTCCTACCAGTGACAACGAGAGGTACCAACGATCCATTGATTCATACAACGAGTCATGGTCCCCTTCCGTTGCCAAATTCTAGTGAGCTCCCCGATTTCCAAGACCAACGAATGGTCCCAATGAGTCATGGTATCAACCAACGAGTCATTGTGTGACCCGTTGGTCCCTGTCGAGCAAGCCAGAGTTTTTCAGGGCATTTTCATAACTTTCAGTTATTTTAGTTCCTAAACTACGTCGTTTTGTACACGTTTTGGAGAGAATTAAAAGGGTAGTCGACTAAATCCCTTTCATTTTCACTCAAATCTCGACTTCCAAAGCAAAGAAGTTCCTTCACCTTCTTAGAGAAAGCTAGGTCTTTCAAGTTTTCTCCTTTAGATTCTCCAGATCCTTTTTCAGAAAATTCGACTCTAGGTATGTGGGAGTTCATCAAGGGAATTATCCTTCCTTTGTGTTCCAAAATGCTTCTAGAGGCTTATCGCTCTAGCCCCGAAGTTTTGAGTTAGGTAAATTGCAGCGTCCTGATAATTCTTGTGGATTGTTGTCCCGATGTATTCTGCTATGTTTCTATTAGTTAGTGATTATGTTACTATTTCTTCATGTGAAATGATTTTAGCCCTAATTTATAAATTCAAGATATTGGGTCTTGCATAGTTGATTAGATATTAATGTTGCTTGACTTTGTTAGTCTTTGAATTCTCATGCTATTACTATCACATGAATTCTCAGTCAATTGGAATGCTAGTTCAGTCTCAGTTAGCAAACTAGCCTTTAGTATCTTACAAAGCAAGTCACCGACGTATGATGATAGTTATTTCTTTTGAGGAGTTCATTTTAGTAATACTCCCTAGTTTCTATTATCAGTTAGTCATATAGACGGTTACGACACTTTTAGATAAGCAGCTCTCACCCGTTGGTCCCCGCCGGGCAGTTTTCCAGATTTTTTTAGGGGCATTGCACTTTTTAGTTATTTTAGTTCCTAAACTACGTAGTTTTGTACACATTTTGGAGAGAATTAAAAGGGTAATCGACTAAATCCCTTTTCATTATTCACTCAACTCTCGATCTCCAGAGCAAAGAAGTTCCTACCTCTCAGAGAAAGCTAGGTCTTTCAAGCTTTCTCCTTTGTAGATTCTCCGCATCCTTCTTTAAAATTCGACTCTAGGTATGTAGGAATTATCCTTCCTTTGTGTTCCAAAATCCTTCTAGAGCTTCTTATCAGTTCTAGCCCTGAAGTTTTGAGTTAGGTACCTGTAGCCAGATCCTTATAATTCTTGTGGATTGTTGTACCTATGTATTATGCTATGTTTCTACTAGTTAGTGATTATGTTACTATTTCTTCATGTGAAATGATTTTAGCCCTAATTCTATAAATTCGCATATTTGGGCTTGCATAGTTGATTAGATATTAATGTTGCTTGACTTTTGTTAGTCTTTGAATTCTCATGCTATTACTATCACATGAATTTCCTACGAAGTTGAATGCTGGTCTGCCTCGCCAGCAACTAGCCTTTTTCAAAGATTCTTGCAAGTATAAGTCAAATTTGATTAGTATGATGATAGTTACTTCTTTGAGGAGTTCATTTTAGTAATACTCCTAGTTTCTATTATCAGTTAGTCATATAGACGGTTACGACACTTTTAGATAAGAAGTCTCCCGACCAGTCTTAGGACCAGCAAAGATCGCTACGCTAGTTCTTTAGATGGTTATGACATCTCCGATAAGCAACTCGACCAGTCTTGAAATACCGCCAGCTTATTCATCCTACGTACCTCAAAGTTACTTCCAAATAAGTATTCCTGACTTAGTCTAGGACCCCATCTTCGAGTTATCAACTTAGTAGTCAACATAAGACTATCCAATAGGAGTAGTGCTAGAACCGAGCGCACCGAGTTCCAAAGCAAGTACCTAGGTTCCCGTAACTACGTTATCACCGTATGTTATTGGCCCATCGGGCTCCTAGACTTGTCATTACCTGTGATCATCCACTATACCCTGGCGAGGTACAGTGGGCTCTCTCCGATGGGGTGTAAACATCGGACTCCATGTTTAGCCTACATGGTTATATGCCTGCTTAGACTCTCCCACTTGTCAAGACAATTTCTAGCTCAATTTAGCCTGGCCACGCTTTCGGGCCTGTGACATCTTTATGACCGCTTTCAAGTTAGGTCATTATTAACCATATTGTAGCTCAATTTTTATCTCGTATTCGTGATAGGGGTTGGTCATTTATCATTATTTCAGCTTAGTTGTATTTTTTCCATGCTTATTGTATATCTCACTTACCAAGAGCATTCATAGTACCGATGCATACTTTATATGTCAGACGTATCATGATACGTGCGTAGGTTCTCAGTCTCAAAGATCACGTAGTTTTCCTTCGACGATATAAAAGCAGCGTCATTTGGTGAGTCCTCATCTTCCGAGGACGATGGTTATTTGTTTAGTTAGTTCTTTATTCAAGCAGTCCTTAGAGTTAGTCAGCTTGTCCCAGCAACTCATCAGTTAGTAGTTGGCTGCATAGTTGTTTAGTATTATTTCCAAGCTATGTTTACACTCTCGTAGTATTGCTTTCATAATTATTTTTATAAAGCTTCCGCTATGTTTACTCGGCCATTGCTGTAATGATAGACCATGTGTTAGTTTGGGGTCACTTGTGGAACCAAGTATCGTAGGTTCGGCCCGTGGTGTGAACTTGGGTCATGACAAAACCCCATGATCACACAACCTATATCCATTCCCCCATTTCATAACCCATATAAGACACAATACACTCGTGGTCAAAAAGGGATGACACAAGACAAAGGGGACATGGGGAAAAGAGGAAAAAGAAGAAAAAGAAAAGGAAAAGGGAGAAAACTAAGGAAAAAATGTATTTAAGGAGGTAAAAAAGAAGAGAGGAAAGAAAAAGAAAGAAAAGGACAGAGAAAAGGAAAGGAAACAAAACTTTGGAGAATTGGAAGTTTGAGTTTGACCTTTGTTCGAGTGTTTGGTGACAGAGTTGTTATTTCAATTTTTGGTTAGTTTATCACATGTGTTCTGCTTACCTTTTCTATTCATTTTATTAATTTTTTATGAATCAAAGCATGAACATAGTCATTTAAATGATATCAATGATTATTTAGTATGTAAAGTTAATTTATTTATGTGAAATACAAATAATGAAATATTTGATTGATCTGGATAAATTTACAGTGGGTTTGCATCTAAACTAAATTAATAGTGTTCGTTTTTCATGATTTCAAGATTATGAGTTTTCGAAGACATAATAATTTTTTAGTGTTGTTATTAGTTTGATTAAGAATATAAAACTAGCCAGTTTAAGATTTCTATTTAACTAGTTATTTATAATATTTTTCAAGGCTAAAAGAAATAAAAATAACTTGGCCAAAATTTTATAAATAAATAAATTTAAAAGAAAATAGATGACAAAAAAAAAAGATAGAAAAGAAGAGGAAAAGGAAAGGAAAGGAAAGAAAGAAAACAGATGTGAAAACAGAAAAATATGAGAAATCACAAGAAAAAGAAAAGAAAAGTAGAAAAGAAGAAGAATTTATTCTATATATATTTAAAATATTTTAACGTTTTGCTTAGAGGTTTGTTTATGTGCATTATGTCGTTTTAAATTTATTTAGTTAAAAATTATTTAAATTGGAGAATAATTGGAAAATGTTAATGTTGAGACTATTATTGCTTATGATATTGATTTCGGTAGCTATTACTTTAATATTCTGATTTATCAATTAATGTTTGAATTTCTCGGATTAACTTCATGATTCAAGTTAAAATTGCAGTTACGCATCTTGGTCAATTATTTTAATAATTAAAATTTATTAAATCACATCAAGACGTGTAAACGCGAGCTAGTAGGTGTAATACACACGAGCAAAGAAAGAGGTTACGCTTCTAAACCGTTGTGTGTCAAGACTAAGAATGCGGTTACGCATCTTAGTTGAGACTATTAAAAGTTCAACAATATTTAAGTGAATCATACGCATAATTAATATAAATAATTTATCTGTAAATAAATTTAAGTCAAGCATAAGTGGATAACACGACTATGCCAGAACCACGGGACTCGAAGGGTGTCTAACACCTTCCCTTGGTCAATAGAATTCCTTTTCTGGATTTCTATTTCATTGCATCAAAAACAAAGAATCAACTTCCTTCGATTGGGATTCAAAAAGGTGATTTGGAATTACCATAACTCAATTCTAAGTAGTGGCTCTATAAGTAAATAAAAATAATACCTATTCAAAACGTCATTTCAATTGGAAAACTACTTATTCTTCGACCCTCACCTAAATAGGGTGTGACAAATAAAATAATGGGTTGCTAATGAAAAATCATGAAAGTCGACCTACTAGTTCTAGTCTATTTCCTGAAGTGAATGAGATGAACTTTCACCACACTAAGCATAGAAAGGTTTACTTCAATCGTGGTTGTGGCCTCAGTAATGGTCATAACTATAGACGGGAGGAGCTCTAATCATGATGATCACCATGCACCGAATAATATCTCACCACTAAAAGTAAAAAAAAAGAAAGATGAAAATCATGAATCGTACAAAGGAGAAATTCAGGAGATAAATGTTACTAATGTGGAAGGAAAGGGCACTGGGCACATGCTTGTAATATGCTAAAGTATCAGTTAGGCTTTATCAAGCTCTCTTTAAAGAAGACAAAAAAATGTTGAAACAAATTCTTATTTTTGAATATAATGATTACTTCATGCATTTGATATAACTTATTTTATAGCACTCTCATAAATAGATTCTTTAATCAGTGATAGATCTAAAGAAATTTAAATGTTTTAATTTATATTATTTGTAATATACAAGATAATCATTTGGATAAATAAAACACAAATAATATTTTAATAATGATTAAAATCAAAACAAAATATAAAATTAAAAATATTTTTATTTTTATGCTCAATTATTAATGAGTTAAGTTTAATATTTAAAGCTTTGAAATTTTATTTGAGACCAATGACCAATCATAAAGATATTTATATGATTGATAGTGGAACAACGAGGCTATATTCAAAGATGAGAAATATTTTTGTTAGTTGCATAAGAAATGTTGTTACTATAATTCCGGTAATTTAAAATCAATTGAAGGCTCAAAGATCTACCATATTTCTATCTAAGGGGACAAAACTTGTTATAGCGTACATGCATTGAACTCTTCTAAATTCCCTTAAACTTGTTGACTTTCAAAGATATTTGCATGAATAGATATCATGTTGAGATATTTAATGAAATGGTTTGTTGAGTATCTTGTACTAGTTGATGGACACGTGCATCCACATTAAATGATTAAATATAGAGTTAAAATAAGTATAATTCAAATGATTGAACTGGTGTTTTGGTTATCTTAGTTTACTAATCATACTTTGATGATGATTAAGTATAAAGCGTGACAAAATCACCTAAATAAAATGAAAATAATTTTTTTTCAACACTTATGCAGAAAAGTGTAAGAATTACATAAAATATAAGTTACCATGATGGGCATAAATATAAGTCATGCACTAAGAGTAAATTTAATCTACGTGTTTGAGGCTACTTCTATTAAGTTTATGGACATTTCATACAAACTTAAAATGCCAACAACAACCAAACAAGAAGGTAAATCAGAAAATATATGAAAAACTATCAAAAAGAAGAAAAAATGCAACAACTTTATATTACCTATTAAAAGGTATAGAGTACGATCATGATATAAAGACATATATTTTTCTATATTGAGTCTCGCTTTTAATGATATATATCTTCATTAGAGGATTGTGTATAAATACTATTGTAAACTATAGAAGTTTAGAAGATGAAATAATTGAAAGATGAAAAGGTAGTATATGAAATAATAATTAAAAAAGTATAAAAGTGTAATCTATAATAATTACTAGCAGGTGAAACAATCCTCCTCACTTACTTGGTTCAATAAAAATAATGTGTATATATATATATATATTAGATATTCGATGGTAATATTACTATTTAATTAGATATTTTATTATATTTTGATTTACTATAGGGGCAAAATAGTGATCCAACATTTAAGATAAGGGCTTTTCACTTTTTTTATTATTATTATTATTGTTGTTGTTGTTGTTGCTGTTCTTATTGTTGTTATTATTATTGTTGTTGTTGTTATTGTTGTTATTATTATTGTTGTTATTATTATTGTTGTTATTGTTGTTGTTGTTATTGTTGTTGTTGTTGTTGTTATTGTTGTTGTTATTGTTGTTGTTGCTGTTGTTGCTATTACTATTATTCTTTTGGTGTTGTTGTTGTTATTATTATTATTCTTGTTACTATTATTACTATTATTGTTGCTATTATTATTGTTATTCTTGTCATTATTATTATTGTTATTCTTGTTATTATTATTATTTATTATTATTATTATTATTATTATTATTATTATTATTATTATTATTATTATTGTTGTTGTTGTTGTTATTATTATTATTGTTGTTGTTGTTGTTGTTGTTGTTGTTGTTATTGTTGTTGTTGTTGTTGTTGTTGTTTTTGTTATTGTTAATGTTACCGTTATTGTTCTTGTTATTATTTTTGTTTTATTTTGATTGTTATTGTTATTGTTACTGTGTTGTTGTTGTTGTTATTGTTGTTGTTGTTGTTATTGTTGTTATTGTTATTGTTGTTGTTGTTGTTATTGTTATTGTTATTGTTGTTGTCCTTGTTCTTGTTCTTGTTCTTGTTATTGTTATTGTTATTGTTATTGTTATTGTTATTGTTGTTATTGTTGTTCTTGTTCTTGTTATTGCTGTTATTGTTATTTGTTATTGTTATTATTGCTATTTTTATTATTATTATTATTATTATTTTTGTGTGTTGTTGTTGTTATTTTAATTATTATTGTTATTATTAAGTATTATTTTTGTTATTATTTTTATTATTATTTTTATTCTTATTCTTATTATTGTTATTATTGTTATAATTATGTTACACCTCGTAAAAGTTAACGATTAGTAAGTGTACGCATGGATTTGTATTGAATAAAGAGAGTACGACGCGGTGTAGAAAAAGCCTTGAAAGCGGGGTCGATTTTAACTGGGGCCAGCGACGCGCAGCTCCGCCGGCGCCCGAGAGGCGCGGGCGCGGCAAGGAGGTTGGCGCGATAGGCAAGCAGGAGCCCCCCCACTGACCTAATATGTATCTCCATTTGGAAATCAATTCACAAATAAATTCCTCGCCAGAACTTAAAAGAGATGTAAAGTTTGATTGATTTTCGTCCGATTACGTTAAATGCGGTCCAAATCTAATTAACTTAGGTATCGAGTTCTAAGCATGCAGGGAGCATTACTACGGAGTTATTTTCTCAAAATACGTCCGGCAAATTGGAACTCCGCCTAGTAAAAGTTGTCAAAATTGCTCCTAACTCCATTCCTATATGACCACAAAGCTTTAGGTAAGCATTTCTCCCTTCGAACTCTTGGGAAGCTATAGGTTTTCGGTTGTATCTTGCACAGCTTGAAGTATTATTGTTATTAATATCAAAAAGTTATCAATTTAAGCTAAATTTGGTATTGAAATTAGTCTTTCCTAGTATTACGGTTATAGTTGGAAAGAGCTGTTGAATACAAGTTGAAACTCGCGCTATTCGTAAACAAAGAATCGAGGTATGTTAAGGTTCCTTCAAAAAAGAGTTAGTTTCAATAGAATTGTACTATAATTCTGAATCCTAGTAAGAGAGCCATAAATATTGTTGTTGCGAATAGTTATTGTTGTCAGCCGAGACCAGTACTGTGTGTTTAGTTTGGGATTGACTTGCCATGTATAGCCTTCCATAACCAACCCTAAAGTTACTAGCTGTGCTGCCACCGCCAGGGGCTATATGACGTCGCCCCCAAGGAGCGAGCATATGTCTTCCCAAGGGACAAATGATGAGGTCCAAGGGTCTCATACAGTCCATTCCATGCTGGACTATTATTTTTACACCATATCGCGTACGCCCCGTCGAGCCCGGTGCCCAAGGTGCAGATATCAAGAGTCCTCCCGACTTAGACACAACTACAGCCTCAGGGGCCAAGCGGGCTTAGCTGCATACCCAGGGACTGGTAGGTTGACTATAGTTATTAGTTGACTCATTTTGACCTTCTTAGGGGTATATAGATTGAAGTGTGCTCGCCAGGGCTAATGGGGGCCCCGGTGGGTTATTTTGTGTTGTTGTACCTTCCGGCTATGGGCCAGGTAAGGTTCTTGTTTGCACTATTTATTGGTAGATTAAACAGTAGAAGTTAATCACGTTATATCCCTAACCCTTCCATTTAGTTACTTTCAGTTTCATCTTAAGTTTTATTCAGTTATTTTGCCATCGCCTCTTACATATTCTGCATATATTATATCGACGCCATCTTGGGGTGCTGTGATACGTGCCGCAGGTGTGATAGGCATGGGTCAAGACCTTCTTAGCTTTCATCCCAAGTCAGCAGTACAATTAGCTCTCCTTAGGAATCCAATTATTAGTTAGAAGGTTTGCTCTTTTGATTGTACAAGATGGGAGGCCTGGGGCCCCATCTCGACCACATTCCACTCCTAGAGGTCAGATTATATATTTCCTATGGTTAGTTTGTTGCTGGCCTTTGTTGGGCCTATATGTTTTATTTCGCGATGGTCGTGTAGGACCTTTTTTAGCTGTTAGATAGCCTTGTCATAATACATAGTTATAGTTGCCTAATTTTCATTTCGCCATAACTAGATAGCATGGTCTTCGTAGGCCCGGCATAGGATCCCCTATTATTGCTTGTTGATGGTTAGTTATTTTCATTTACTGCGGCTATATAGTCTTGTCGGCCGAAGGCTGTATTTATAGCCAAGATATAGCTCATTGTTTTCTTGAATTGAGTTGTAGGCATGCACCATATGTGCACAAGCCTATCCGGGTTAGTCAGATTCCGCTGTGTCACTAGGTTCCGCCTCATGCCTCCCAAAGTTGGGCGTGACAAACTTAGGATTAGAGCAGGTCGTATCCTGTGGAGTCTGAAAGTCATGCCAAGTAGTCTTGTCTATGGATGTGTTGTGCACTACATTCTATAGATAGTAGCTTGCGATGCATGTTAGGGTGGTCACTCTTCTTTCTTCCAATCGCGTGCTATAGAGTTGTGCTATACAGGTTGAGTCCCTAAGTTTACTATAATCATTGTCTACAGAGAAATGTCAGACACACGACAAACCACGACTAGCAGGAAGTTAGATGTCGCAACAGGAGAAGGTATCTAGCAAGGTGCCCTAGCCTTCCAGCGCCTCGATCGAGGGCGACGTGGGAGACTTAATTTTAGTATCCTCAACACTCTCCACCACACCAGAGCCGTCCAGAGCGGCAGATGTGTCAGCACAGCCTCTAGAAGCTCCTATACCAATACCATCAGACCAGGAGGTCAGGAGAGTTGTCTTCATGCTAGCTCATATGATGGTTAGCAAATGTCACTGGCACCCGTGGTTGCCGAATCTTTGGGAGGATATGATAGTTCAAGGTCTCGAGAGCCACTCTTAGTCCCCCGTATTTCACAGGGAGTAATTAAGATGAGGACCCTCAGAACTTTTGCACCGGGGCTGCAGCGAATCTTCAGGGTAATGCCACACTCGCGGAGTCGGTTGAGTTAGCTTATTTCGATTGCGGGACATAGCAAGCAGTTATGGTACGAGAGTTGGGAGAGGTTCCGAGAGAGAGATGTTTCCCCTCCTACTTGGTCCAGCTTTTCAAAGGCCTTCTTGGACCACTATTTGCAAGGAAATCCAACAGCTCCAGTAGACTGGCCGCATTTGGAGTGTGGTTCCGATGAGTGTTCGAAGTATGCTATGAGATTTGACTCCTGGGCCCGATATGCACCAAATTTTTGTAGATACGATGCCTGTGGTGCACCGGTTCATTATGGGGGCTGCTTATGGAGTATGTGAAGACTTATATTATAGCTACTCTATGGGAGGACATGGACATAACCCCTATTTAGGCATTTTCTCAAAGTATTGAGGGGACTGCAGCGGCAAATGGGAGATAGAGAGGGCAAATTAGGAGTAGAGCCGCGAGGTTGGGACTAGTGACACTCAAGCAGAGTCTCTGCTACAACCTAGGCCACAACTATCAAGCAGACTATATAGACCCCCACCTCCACGTAGCGTAGGGTGGTAGACTGTGCCGTCGCAAGTGACCCGGTGAGAGCTCACGGTCATCGGGTTCGGGCAGCTGTAGCAGAGAGGGTTAGAGCAAAGTAGAGACTCACTATGTCACCTTGACCTAATTGCAGTCGACGTCACCTTAGGGCATGCAGGTATGGTTTTACTAAATGTTATACCTATGGACAATGTGGTCACATGATGAGGGACTGCCCAAGCAAGGGGTCGAGGACGGATCGATGTGGTAGATCTTCACTAGGGTCTGGGTGCCCTAAAGATTCCGCAGGGCGTAGGCCCTTAGCTCCGCCCCAGCAGAGGCCGACGAGGTCGTGGGCATCGAGTTCAGGCACCGGTCTAGATTGCACTTATGCTTACCGGGGCGACAGAGTCGTAGCCAATACTCCATGTTGTGACAATATGATGGACATCTCTGCTCATTCGCCTTACGTTTTGATAGACCAAGGTTTCACATTGTCTTACGTTACACCATTAGTGGCCCGAAAGTTTGGTATAACGCCAGAGTTACTTCAGCGACCTTTTGGGTGTCCACGCCCGTCGGTGATTCTATTATAGCTAAACGGATCTATCGGTTGTACGTGAGGTTGTTGGTTTACAGGATTTGGCGTGATTTAGGAACTAGACATAATTGATTTTAATATAATTATGGATATGGATTGCTAGTTCCATGTAATGCCAATGTAGAATATTGGACCAAGACTGTTTGATTCCCCTTTCTGTGAGGTGATACGAGAGTAGAAGGCACATGCCCACGCCAAAAGGTAGGTTTATATCCTATCTTCCGGCGAGAAAGTTAATACAGCATAAGGTTGCATTTATCATATTGTCAAGGTTCAGATGTCCAAGAAGAATCCCCGACTCTTCATCCATTCCAAGAGTCAATGAATTTCTAGATGTGTTCTGTGATGAACTTCCTAGTATTCCCCTGCACGAAAATCGATTTGCTATCGACTCATTACCGTGTACTCAACAAATATCCATCCTTTCATACCGAATAGCTCCTGAGCTTAGAAAATTGAAGGAACGGCTAAGATTCGCCGGATAAGGGCTTCATCATGCTGAGTACTTCACCGTAGTGGTGCGCGCCTCTGTTTGTAAGAAAGAAAGATGGCTCCTCCGCATGTGTATAGATTATTGTAAGCTAAATAAAGTCTATCAAGAATACCCGCTTCCCAAGATAGATGACTTGCTTGATCACCTAACCGTGGGGTGCGTCGCCCGTGCGTCAGTTCTGTTTGTAAGAAAGAAAGATGGCTCCCTCCGCATGTGTATAGATTATTGTAAGCTAAATAAAGTCACTATCAAGAACAAATACCCGCTTTCCAGGATAGATGACTTGTTTGATCACCTACAAGGGTTGAAGTATTTCTCTAAGATCGACTTAAGGTTTGGGGATCAGCAGGTTCGCGTTTGGGAGAGAGATATCTCAAAAATGGCTTTCAGGACCAGGTATGGACATTTTAAATTCCTAGACTAGTCCTTCGGGTTGACGAATGCTTCTGAAGTAGTCATGGATCTGATGAACAGCATCTTCAGGTTGTATCTGGATTTGTTTGTGATAGTATTCATTGATGACATTCTAGTGTATTCCCGCTCAGAAGTAGAACACCGGGTCATTTGCAAACAGTGCTCCAGATTCTCAGGGATCGCCAATTGCATGTAAAACATTCTAAATGTGAGTTCTGGCTGAATTTGGTAGCCTTTTGGGTCATATTGTGTCAGATGCTGGTATTCAGATAGATCCACAGAAGATCGAGGAAGTAAAGACATGGCCTATACCTACAACTCCAACTGAGGTACGCAGTTCCCTGGGGTTAGCTGGGTATTACAGAAAATTTGTAGAGGGCTTTTCTACTTTATCAGCACCTTTGACCAAGTTAACTCAGAAAGCAGCTAAATTTCACTAGACTAAAGCGTGTGAACAGAGTTTTCAAGAGTTGAAAAATAGATTGACATCAACGCCCATACTATCTTTGCAGAAGGTTCAAAGGGTTATGCAGTGTACTGCAATGCTTCGTGCGTTGGGATAGGTTGTGTCCTGATGAAAAATGGTAAGGTAATTGCTTATGTTTCAAGGCAGATGAGGAAGCATGAAAAAAACTATCCCACTCATGAACTGGAGTTAGCGGCGGTAGTCCATGCCTTAAAAATCTGGATACATTACCTATTGGGGTGCACGTGGACATTTTTACTGATCATAAGAGCCTCTAGTACATCTTTACACAGAAAGAGTTAAATCTGCGGTAGAGTTGCTGGTTAGAATTGTCGAAGGACTACGACATGAATATTTTATATCATCCAGGGAAGGCTAATATCGTAGAAAATGCCCTTAGTCATAAATCAATAGGGAGTTTAGCGCACTTGAGGCTCGAATAGCGGGAGCTGGCCCGAGGATTACGCCAGTTAGCCGGTTTAGCCGTCCGAATAGTAGACTTGGGAGATAGTGGGGTAGTGATTCAGAATACCGCAATATCATCCCTGGTTGTAGAGGTAAAAGAGTGGCAGTATGAAGATCCTAACCTAGTACAACTCAGAGATAAAATTCAACGAGGAGAAGTATGAACTTTTGAGGTAACTGAAGACGTGGTCTTGAGATTGAGGGATTGCCTCTACGTTCCAGATGTGGCAGGACTTCGCCAACAGATCATGGAAGAGGTACATTATTCCTATTATTCTGTTCACCCAGGTTTAACAAAGATGTATCATAACATAAAAGAGATTTACTGGTTGCCGGGAATGAAAAAGGGTGTAGCAGAATTTGTAGCACAATGCCCTAACTTCCAGCAAGTAAAAGCGGAACATAAAAACCCATGCGAATTGACACAGGAGATAGCGATGCCTATGTGGAAATGGGAAGAAATCAATATGAATTTTGTGACAGGGTTACCCCGTACCAGGCGTAGATTTAATTCTATCTGGGTGATTATTGACATATTAACCAAATCACTTCATTTTCTGCCAATCAGGACCACCTTCTAAGCCGAGGACTACGCTGAATTGTATGTAAGAGAAATAGTTCGATTACATGGTGTCCCGACTTCTATCATTTCTGACAAGGGGCACAATTCATAGCTAGATTCTGGCAATCGTTTCAGAAGGGCTTGGGAACACAAGTTAATTTGAGTACGGTCTTCCATCCTCAAACAGATGGCCAGGCAGAACGTACAATTCAGACACTCAAGGATATGTTGTGAGTGTGCGTGTTAGATTTCCGGGGGCAATTGGGACGAGCATTTACCCCTTATTAAATTTTCTTATAACAACAGTTATCATTGCGCAATTCAGATAGCGCCGTATGAAGCCTTATATAGGCAGAAATGCAGGTCCCCAGTTG
This sequence comes from Datura stramonium, assembly GCA_018107945.1. NCBI lineage: Eukaryota > Viridiplantae > Streptophyta > Magnoliopsida > Solanales > Solanaceae > Datura > Datura stramonium. The sequence goes on from JACEIK010011252.1 coordinate 35,384, forward strand.
GTTGGTTCGAGGTTGGAGAATCAGAGTTAATTGTACCAGACATAATCCACCAGTCAGAGGAGAAAGTAAACCTTATCTCAGAGCCGCCATAAATCCTACTCTGATGTGAGGCGTAAATACCTAGAATTCAATGTTGGTGATTGGGTATTTCTGAAAGTTTCGCCAATGAGGGGAGTAATGAGGTTTGGTAAGAAGGGCAAGCTTAGCCCCATATTTATTGGCCCATATCAGATCCTCCATAGAATAGGCCAAGTGGCTTATCAGTTAGACTTACCTCTTAAATTAGAATCTGTTCACCCGGTCTTTCATGTGTCAATGTTGCGAAAGTGTATAGGGGACTCGTCCCGAGTCGTGCCAGTCGAGGATGTCCAGGTTACTGAGGAGTTGGCCTACGAAGAGGTTCCAGTGGCCATATTAGATCGGCAGGTTCGTAGGTTGAGGACAAAAGATCTCACCTCTGTTAAAGTACGATGGAGGAACAGGAATAAAGAAAAGATGACCTGGGAAGCTGAGGATGATATAAAATTTAGATATCCTCACCTGTTCCAGGATTGATCCAGATTATGCAGTTAAGGTGATGTTGTTGTTCAGTTGTTATTTTACTGCTTATGCTATCAATATTGTTGCTTAGCTACCCCTTATTATTGTGCAATGGTTGTTGTAGCATCCTGCGAAGTGCCTGTGTTGGACTTTTCTATGTTTCAAGTTTTCGGATAATCCATATTACAGAGGAAAGTCTACCGAAATTTTTCTAAAACTTGGGTAAGAGAGTTAACCCCTTTAAGCCTGAGAATGAAATTCAGGGACGAATGTTCCTAAGGGGGGGAGGATGTTACACCTGTAAAAGTTAACGATTAGTAAGCGTACACATGGATTTGTGATGAATAAGGAGAGTACGATGTGTGTAGAAAAAGCTTTGGAAATGGGGTCGGACGGAACCAACGCGCACTGGCCAGTGCGGCGCGCCAGGCCTGCTGACACCTTGAGAGGCGCAGCGCGGTAGGGAGGTTGGTGCGATGGGTAGTGCGGCACGCCCCCCGCCACCGCCCTAATATGTATATAAGGCCCCTCTATTCATTTGAAATCAATTCACAAACAAATTCCCTCGGACAGAACTTAAAAGAGACGCAAAGTTTGATTGATTTTCGTCCGATTATGCTGCTAAACACGGTCCAAACTCAAATTAACTTTAGGTATCGAGTTTTAAGCCTACAGGGAGCATTACTACGGAATTATTTTCTCAAAATACGCCCGGTAAATCGGAACTCTGCTGAGTAAAAGTTGTCAGAATTGCTCTTAATTGATTCCTATACGGCCACGGGCTTTAGATAGGCATTTCTCCCTTCTGAACTCTCGGGAAACTATAGGTTTTCGGTCGTATCTTGCACAGTTGAAGTATTATTGTTATTAGTATCAAAAGTTATCATTTAAGCCAAATTTGGTGTTGAAATTAGTATCTTTCTCCAAGTATTACGGTTATGTTAGAAAGAGCTGTTGAATACAAGTTGAAACACGTCAGTTATTTGGGAAACGAAAATCGAGGTATGTTAAGGCGAATTCCTTTAGTAAGTTAGTTTCTATAGCATTGTACTACGGTTTGAGTCCTAGTAAGAGAGCCATAAATATCACTGTTATGAATAGTTGTTGTTAACTGAGACCAGTACTCTATGTTTAGTTTAGGATTGACTTTACCCTGTATAGCCTTCCATGACCAACTCCAGGGGTACTAGATGTGTCGTTGCCCGCCAGGGGCTATATGATGTCACCCCAAGGAGCGATATGTCGTCCCAAGAGATGATGATGAGGCCCAAGGGTCTCATACAGTCCATTCTATGGCTGGACTATTCTTTTTACATCGTATCGGCAGTACACCCCCGTCGAGCCTGATGCCAAGGGTGCAATTATCAGGAGTCCACCATACTTAGACACAACTACAGTTCAGGGGCCAAGCGGGCTCAGTTGCCGACCCAGGGGACTGGTAGGTTGACTATAGTTATTAGTTGACTCGTTTTGACCTTGTAGGGGTATATAGATTGAAGTGTACTCGTCAGGGCTTATGGAGGCCCCGGGTGGGTTATTTTGTGCTGGTTGTACCTTCCGGCTTATGGGAGCCAGGTAAGGTTCTTGTTGCACTATTTACTGGTAGATTAGACAACAGGGAGTTAAGTTAATCAGGTTATATCCCTATCCCTTCCACTCAGTTACTTTAAGTTTCATCTTAAGTTTTATTCAATTATTTTCAGTTACTGCCTTACATATTTGGTACATATTATACTGATGCCCATCTTGGGGTACTGCATTACATGCCTACAGGTGCGGATAGGCACGGGTCGGGACCTTCTTAGCTTTCAGCCTGAGTCAGCAGTACAGTTAGCTCCCCTCCTTCGGAGCTAATTATTTAGAAGGTTTGCTCTTTTGATTGTACAGTATGGATAGGTCGGGGCCCTCTCTCGACCATTATTCCGTTCCTAGAGACTTGTAGATTTATAGATTCCTTGTGATTAGTTTGTTGTTGGCCGTGTGGGGCCTATATATGTTTTATTTCGTGTGATGGTTGTGTGGGCCTTTTTTAGCTGTTAGATAGTGGTCTTGTCGGCTATAGCATAGTTATAATTGCCTTATTTTCATTTCAGTTATAACTAGATAGCATGGTGGTCTTGTCGGCCCGCATAGGATCCCCTATTGATGGTTAGCTGTTTTCATTTACCGGTGGCTATATGGCCTTGTCGGCTAGAGGCTGTTTTACAGTCAAGATATAGCTCTTTGTTTACTTAAATTGAGTCATAGGCATGCACCAAACGTGCACAAGCCTAGCCAGGTCAGTCAGACTCCAGTGTGGCACTAGGTGCCAGTCATGCCTCCCAAAGTAGGGCTTGACAAATTATTATTTTTATTATTATTATTGTTATTGTTGTTGTTGTTGTTTTTTTTTTTTTTAATTATTATTATTGTTATT